>CAUYRT010008511.1:0-25848 GCA_963574885.1 Lepilemur ruficaudatus | reverse complement strand
AAGGGCATCACAAAGAGTCTGACATGTGTTAAGTAGTCAAAAAAGCTAGGTGTTGCTACTGTCCGTATCGTTGTACTCAGCTGCAGCCAAACTGCTAGGTTTGAATCTTGGCCTGGCCATTTACTTGCTGTGTGTCCTTGGGTGAGTTAGTTAACCTCTCTGTGCCTCAGTTTTCTATTCTGTAAAATGGGGATAAATAATAGTGCTTACCCCTTAGGGTGTTGTGAGGGTTAAATGATAAATGATATATGTAAATATATATGTATATTTATATAATACATATAAATCAATTACAATAGTGCCTGGCATATGGTAAAGACTATATAAGAATTAGCTATTATTATTTTTTAATAACTATAAAGAACAGGAAACTCTTAGAAAAAGTACAAAAGAGAAAGAGAATAGCTAAAGTTCCCAGGGAAAGTGCAACGTAAGAATCATTTTCATTGAAATAAAAAGCAAATAAAGCCTTTGGGGAAAAAAATCGAGAGAACAAAAAGTGGAAGTTAAAGTTACAATGATAATCAATAGGTACTCCAAAATACTTAGGTATTTAAATATATTTATTAATATATGACATATTTATATAGTTAATAAATATTAATATACTATCTAGTATTTATCAAATACTGGAAAGAGAGATAGTTAAGTAAGCTAAATCCTCCTCTTTCTCAGCAAAGAGCCAATATAGTTGAAGTTATTAAATCAATAAATGAAGGTACGGGTATATCATCTGGCCTAAAAGAAACAAATACTGAAAGATTTAAAAGTAACAGGACATCCCACAATACTTTAAGCTGATTTTTTGAAGAGGCTAATAGAATAGTCTAACAAGACTGACCAATAAAGAGAGAGAAAAGAAAAAATGGAAAAAAAAATGTGCAGGACAACAATTTTAGCAAAGAAAAGAAGAGCATAAGACACTCTATAATAAAGACATCTGCACCTGAATGTTTATGGCAGCACAAGTCACTATTGCAAGGATGTGGAAACAACCCAAGTGCCTGTCAATTCATGAGTGGATTACTAAAATTTGGTATATGTATACAATGGAATATCACTCAATTATAAGAAACGACAGTGATCTAACACCTCTTATATTTTCCTGGATTGAGCTTGAGCCCATTATTCAAAGTGAGGTGACACAAGATTGGAAGAATGGGCTCCACATGTACTAGCCATCAAATTGGTACTGACTGATTAACACTATGGTGCTCAAATGGTGGTGGTGTTCTCTAGGGATTAGGGAGTTGGGGGGGGTAGACTCACAACTGAGGGACGCGGTGAGCATTGTGGAGGGGAGGGGCATACCTCTAACCCTTGGGAAGGAGAGGCAAAGATATAAAATGTAACCAAAATGTTTGTACTCTCATAATTTCCTAAAATAAAAACAAAAAACAAAACAAATATTAAAAATCATTCCATTCATAATAACATATTACAAATATGCTATATACAAATATACATATGTGCAGGATACCAGGCCAATCAAACATGCAACAAAAATGTGCATTTACCCTTATGGAGAAAATTACAAAACTTTTTTGATAGACATAAAAGAAGATTTGAATAGAGAGAAAATTATGCCTTATTTGAGAGTAAGAAGGCTTGACATTTTTTAAAATCCTAATTCTTTCCATGTTAGTATGTAAGTATAATATAATTCCAATACAAGTTCCAACAGAGATTGTCACAGAACTTGACAAAGTGATCTGAAAATTAATATGGAAGAGTAAAGAGCAAGGAATTTCAGAGGAGGTTAGCTGACAATTGCCACCCATTTTATTCCATGGTAACATTTGCTGATTCTGGACTGGGATAAAAAAAATCAAAAGGTCTAAAAACTGTGTAATCAAGTCCCAGATGAGAGGAGAAAGAGAATAGTGGACACAATATTTAAAGAGGAAATAGCCACAGATTTTCCAAAATTGATGAAACAAATCAGTCCAAAGACTTTAGAAACTCAGCAAACCCCAAATAAAAAGAATACAAGGAAAATCAAGAAATTTCATAGCTCAATTGCTCCACAGCTAAGAGAAAAATTTTAAAAAGAATCATGGGGGCTGGGGGGAAGGCATATTACCTTCAAAATAGCAACAATATGACAGATAGCTCATTTTTCAATAGAAACTATGCAACTCAAATGAAAATGTGATGGCACCTTTAAAGAGAGATAGTTAAGTAAGCTAATTCCTCCTCTTTCTCAGCAAAGAGCCAATATAGCTGAAGTTATTAAATCAATAAATGAAGGTACAGGTATATCATCCCTCCCCCCACCAGCTTTATTGTGGTATACTTGACAAATAAAAATTGTATGTATTTAAGGCATACAACTGATACGTTGATAAATGTATACCGTACATGTGAAAACAAGCTATTAAACAATTACCACAGTCAAGCTAATTAACATATATATCGCCTGACAGTTACCTGTGAATGTGTGTGTGGGGGGGGGGGGGCAAGAACAATCAAGATTTACTCTCTTAGCAAATTTCAAGTATACAGTACAGTATAGGTGGTAGTACCTATGGTCACCAAGTGGTATATTAGGTCTCCAGAACCTAGTTATTCTGCATAACTGAAACTTTTTACCCTTTAACCAACATGTCCCCATTTCCCTCAACCCCCAGCCCCTGGAAATCATCATTCTACTCTTTGCTTTTATGAGTTCAATATTTTTAGATTCCACAATTTGCTGATGAGTACATGTGGTGCTTGTTTTTCCATTCCTGTGATACTTAGTAGAATGGGCTCCAGCTCTATCCAGGATAATATAAGAGAAGGCCTCAGGTAGGCAGTAGTGGGAGGAAAAGGGGCAGGAAAGCCTTGCTTTTCATTATGGGCTCCTCTTTACTATCTGATTTGTAACCTTGTCAATTTATAACTATAGTAAAAATATTTTTATTTGTTTTAATAAAATGATTATATAATAGAAAAGTTGAAGCATAACTTCACAGGTTCTAAATTCTTTGATGACTTGATCTTATTTGACCTTGTGTTCCCAAGTCTAGCTTCAGTGCCCAGCACACAGTGGGTACTAAGCACATATTTATTATTTTTAAAATTTTATTTCCTAAAGATTATAGTCCACCTGATCTCTCTGGTTTCTAATCACTGGCCACAGATTTATTCTGTTCCCTTGGACAAATCATTTACTTCTATGTTACTTCGGATTCCTTGTTTTTCAAATATCAATAATAAAGCCTGTCTTGCCTACTTCTCAAAGCTATTTTAAGTTTCAAACAAGAAAATGGGTATCAATATACTGTTCTTGAAAGTATACACATATTGAAGAAATGCAGGAAACCAGTGGGAGACTGGGAAGAATTATCAAGAGACCAGATCATCACTTAAACATCCACAGTCTACAGTTTTCCAGAACATGTTAGTGACCATAAAAAATATCTTATTTCCATATATGTGTCTTGAAACCTCTGAATATGACTTATTCGTCTGGTGGGGTAGAGGTGGGAGTAGGGGGGTTGTATTTTGGGTAGAGATATTATGGAAAGTGGCATCTTTCATCGTAGTTAAAACTGTTTTCTTAGGAAGAAATTTCTTAAGATGCCATGATGACACACTAACCAGTTTTTTGGAAAAGGTCCCACTGAGCCAGTAATAAATATTATTGTAGAGCAGTAATAAGTATAACACTTTTTACTTGACTTAAAACCATTCTGGCTGTAGGACAGACCCAGCTCTCCCAAGAGTGGGGGGTGTAGGTGCTAAATAATATAGGGAAGAGCAATGATTATACAAAGATATTGGGCATTCTCCAAAGATTGTGATTCTGATGTGAAACTATAAAGAGCTGGCCTAGGGAAGGAAGGAGAGGGTTAAGGAAAGAGGTCACCAAGTATTTGTTGGCGCTGAATTAGTCATGTGGGTACTGAGTGTAATCAAAGATGAGACATGGTCTTTGCTTTCAAGGAATTTATAGGCTGAGACATAGTAACTTGGACACAACCAGCAGATTATCAACACGGGAGGAAATAATGAGACAGAAACATATGCACTAGTCATACTGGTCACATACAAAAGCCACACTTTTATAGAATATTATTTTTCTGTTAGATGTGAAGGTGGAATGTTGTTGCTAGGCTTGAAGAGTCTCTGTCCAGAAAGGGCATACGTGGAAAGAGAAGTGCTTTTCCTCAAGCCACTGAAGTAGTGATAGAGCACACACTTGGTGATATATGTCTCAAAGTGCCCAGAAATAATCCAAGTGGCAACTTTCTTACAAATATAGAAAGTTCTCGGTTTATAACTTTGCTGTATTCCAAAAACTCACTTGTCAGTTAGCTGTGGGAAGCCTTCTCTAAGCCAGTCTAGAGGGTGGATAGGACTTAATCTTGGATAGTCTGCAATGATAAGTACCCCAGTTATCCTGGCCTAGACGCTTTTAGGATATAGAGTAATGGTTTCCCTTATAATCTGTGGTTCCCTGCTCTGAGCCCCAATTTGCATACGGAAATTGCAAACTGAATAATCCTCACAAAGACTTTAAAAACTCCTGTGGAAAGGGACATCTTGGCAGTATATATCAAATGCTTTAAAAAAGCATATAACCTTTGACTAAAAACCTCCATCCCTAAATTTTTTTCTAAGCAAATATACAAAACTACATGCAAAATTGCACAAGAATGTTCATCATAGCTTTATTTAATAGCAGAGACAGAGAGTGAAAGACTGACTAAATGTCCAGCAATAGGGAGTGAATAAATAAATTCATAGGATGAATTCAAAAAAGACCCTATAGAAAAATATTTTTTGACATGGGAAAAATATTAATATGTTGCTAAGTGAAAAATAACAGACTGCATGACAATAAATACAATGTATTTTTGTTATAAAAAAATCAACAAATATTGCTATGTTTTCAAAGTTTTCCACATTGGCTGCAATTCTGAGCTTTTTGTTGTATTCTAGCCTTAATGGAGATCTTTTGGATTAAAATTAACATCAGGAAATTTGGATCATCTTTTGGATAAACATATACATACTTTAAAAGTATTTTTATATGTCTGCATAGACATATACACCTTTATACATACACCCACATATACAGTGAAAGCAGAGACAGTAAGGACCAGAATAGAAAAGAACAAAATAATTGAATGCCCTGATCAACTTTTACAGTTCTCCTTGGCAAGGCTAATATAATATTCAAGAGAAAAATTCCTGTCTCCTCCACATATCAAGCAGAAAGCAGAAGCTAGACAGCCATATTTATTGAAATAACAACAACAGCAACCAAAACAAAAAATAGCATTATGTTTAAATTATTGTGTCTCGTACCCGCTCTCTCTCGCTCCCGCCCTCTCTCTGGCTTCTTGGCACTTGACTACATTGTTAGTGTTATGCATGTGGGAGAAATCTCCTAAGTCAGCTACACAATCAGATCAGAACTCTGATGGAGGCTCTTAAGAGGTTCCCACTCACCCCCACCCCCTTTCACCTAGTAATTGCATCCTCCTTTCTTTTTGTCCTCATGGCTCTGGCAGGTGAGGCATGGGGCTGGGCAGGGGAAAGCAGCAGGGCAGATGCTGCAGTTTTAAGTAAAATCAGGTGTTGCCTTTCCTGAAGTAAGATCTGTACAATGTCAATCCTTAAGTAACAGGTATTGGCAGCTGAACACTCAGCCTTCCCTTTCCGTGCAAGAAGTATCTAGGCTTTCCCTTTTCCTCTTGCATTGCCCCATCTCCTTCATCTCCTCCTTAGAGATCATTGAATAAGAATTTCTGTTTTGTAGATATTCATCTGACATGATTCTAAGCATGTTGGAAATGTGAAAGTCCTTGGTAATAGAATCCACAAGTGCCAAATAAAACACATTTTAGTGTTGTTGGTGACTTATGCTTCCACCTGTGGAGGGAATATAAAAGATTTCTTAGAGGAATGTGGAGAAACGATTGAGTCCTGACTCTTTTCTCCATGCGCTGAGAGCTACAGGAAGAAACACAGCACACAAATTTGATAAAGTCAAAATATTAAATGGAGCCGAGAGAACATTCTTCAGGTTTCGTTTTTTTTCTGCTAGGTCAGTCTGGAACTATTCCATCACAGAATTACAATCCAGATTGCAGAAACACACATGTGCTCATGCACAGCTGATGTATGATCATCTTTATTATGTCTGGTCTATTTGCATAATGTGCCTCAGCACATTCTGGGATTGAACCAAGTAACAATGGGAGAGATCTGGCAGTCCCATCTTAACTAGGGTGTGGCTCCTTTGGGAGAAACAGTCTCACTCTTATCTAAGGGTACCTGGATGAAACATGATCACCATAATTATTAGCATGGGGTCTGTGCCAGTGATTCTCTAATCTAGCTGGGGCAAATGCAATCTGTGATGAAGTCCAACAATTTTGAGTTTAGTTGGTGTCTAAAGAGCAAATCAGTGGAAAAACCTCAGAACTTAAAATTCTGAAAACCTAAACAACAATTACAGGGAAAGAGCACTGGACTAGCAGCTACTGCGAGATCTTAACTAAGAATACTTTATCATATCACCCATTTCTCTTCATCTAATACTCTGTCTAGGCAATCTGATCCATCCCCTATGGCTTTACGCCCTACCTATATACTAATATTTTAGTTCCAAATTTAAATTTCCAGTTCAGCATTCTTCTGAACTCCAGACTGGTCATATCAATCATCTCTATCTGAAGGACTCATGGGAATTTCAAACAGTACATGTGAAAAATGAACACATCAGCCACCCCAATAAACCTATTTATTTTCCTTAAATTCTCTAAATTGATGAATTACATAGTCATTTCTTAGTAATTCTAGAAATTATCCTAGATTCCCCTCTCTTTATTATCTACCACAATCAAAGCTGGTCATCAAGCTAAACCTTTCCCAGATTTGTCCTTTCTCAGTCCCCACCACCAGTACCCTAATTCAGGCCACTGTATCATTCACCCAAATAGCTGCCACAGCCTCCCCATTTAGCAACTTTTAATCCCTCTCTGTACTGCAGCCTGTAGGGCTTTCTAAAAAGCATATCTACACATCACCTACGTAATATTCTTGCCAAACATATTTAAACAGAATCTAACCATAAGGAAACAATCAGAGGAATCCATATTTAGGTGCATTCTACAAGAAAACTGGCCTGGACTCTAAAAAAATGTTGATGTTATGCAAGATAAAATATAATTGGGGGAAGTGTTCTAGATTAAAGAGGACTAAATAGACAAGAAAACTAAATGTAAGCATGATCCTTGTTTGGATCCAGGATTAGTGGGGGTCAGGGTACGGGAATAGCTAGCATAGACATTATTGGGATAATTAGGAAAAATTAGGATATCAACTGTGTATTAAATGATATTGAGTCAATAAATGTCAAGTTTATTAGGTGTAGTAATGGTATTGTGGTTATTCAGGAGAATGCTCTCATTGCTAGGAGATGCATGCTAAGGAGTAAAATGGAATCTGTAACTTCCTCTCAAACAATTCAGAAAAAATTATACAGATAAGTGATAAAGAGAGAAAAAGCAAGTGTGGAAAAATATAAACAATTGATTAATCTAGTCTTTTAGCTTTCTTTCATGTTTAAAATTTTTCAAAATAAAAAGTTGTAGAGGGAAAAAAAGAGAGCAAGCAGCCAGTCACCACTGCTAAACTGTTCTTCCCATAGACATCGCCCATGTTACAAAAACAACTTGAAGTTCCTGGAGATTAAAAAACAAATGGTAGGGAGGTCACCAAGGTTGAATTACCAAAGCCATTTACTCCCATCCCTAACAACTTGGGCAGACTAATTTGTAAGTGAGCATAATAACACAAGTTAACCCGAGACTTAAAAGCTATAGAAGTGGCTAGATATTTCAACAGACAAACTGAATTCAAACCACCCGTTTTTTTACACATACAAGAATATAAAAACAATTACATGCAAACTCTCATTAAATATTAATAATAACCAGATAAGATACTTAGCTTCATTTTAGAGATGAGAAAACCAAATGAAATAAAACTGAATTATGTCCTAGAGTTTTTATAACTGCCAAATAAACAAGGTGTATTATTTTGTGATACTAGAGATTTTTAAAGAGTAAACACGTTAGCCTTTTGAAAACAAGATGGTTAAATCTTTGTTTCTCTTCTATTAGCATTATTAATTTGCTGCTTGTCCTCTATGATTTTCTTTTGCCTTACAATAAAACAATTTTTTTTTTTAAAAAAATAACAACCCTATGTTAAGTCCTGATAAAATCCTTGTTGCATTGAGGAGAGCAAACTGGAGGTTCTTTTTGAAGGAGTCCCTGTTTCCTGCCCTTCCTCTTCCCTTGTCACATCTTCTTTCTCCCTATGCTATAGCCACACTTAACTACTTGCACTCACTTGAATGCACAGGTTCTCTCATTCCACCAGGATTTCTTGGTGGTAGTTTAAATCAAGGGAAATATGATGTGACCCTTCGTAGCACAGGTATGCTTAATGCAAGCATATTAGACACAACCCCAGCCAAGACTATGTCTATACATAGATGGAGTAAGGAGATCAGGATTCTGTTTGTTGTGATTTCTTTCTAATTTGGTCTTGAGGTTTCTATCTTGAGTGGCCATAATTCAAGATAGTCACTGTCTAGGAGAGCCCTGACTGGGAGGAGGCTCTCCTAGTGTGTTCCGGCATGTTGGTCAGGTGGGACGCAGAGGAGGCAGCACAACAAAACACATAAAATTACAGAAACATTTTATTAATATTACAAATGCTAGCAGAAGAGGGTTGCCAATAAGAAGTCTAGAGACTGCAGAATGCCCAATCAGAGAGAGAGAGAGAGAGAGAGAGAGAGAGAGAGAGAGAGAGAGAGAGAGAGAGAGAGAAAGGGACCTGTGGGACAAAATCTTTATTGGGATTCAGGCTGTTACTCAAGTAGGTTTTCCTCAGGAAGTTCTAATTGGTGATGGGTTTACAGCAAGCATGCACAAGTTCTGTGGGGTCATACGGTGACTGAGAAGTGGTCCCTGTGGCTTATCTATGCAGTCCATGTGGAGTATAAGGGTCAGTGGGGCAAGTTAAGTAGTTTGTATCTAGCTGTCCCATAGGGAGGTAGTCACCAGGAGGTTGTTATATAAGTAGATACTAGATCAACCACATTGAGGAACTGGGAGGAGGTACAGAACTGGAAACTGTGTCAAGGGTGATTGAGCTCTCTGCTTATGGTATGAGAAAGTTAAATATATATTCAAAATAGAAGATAAGGCAACATAAAAGTATGAGAATTCACTACACTGTTTCCATACTGGCTATTTGGGCAAATCCTTTGTCCTCACTGACCCTCACTTAGCTTATCCATAAAGGAGGTGGTAAAATCAGATGGTCTCCAACGTTCATCCATTCTCTGTTTCCATGAATTTCTGAAGTTGTTATAGATAAATCACAAGGGAGATTGAATTCCGGTAGAGAAGAGGTTTTCTCCCTTTAGTAGAAATCATGTTAAAGAAGTTGTGAAAGTCAAATAAAGGATAAAGTTCTAAATCACAGCCAGGTTTAACGGACTTCACTTATGATATAACAGAAATCCAAGATGTATCATCTTTGAGATTTATATCAACTTATAAATGATTATCTAAATAACATGGTGAAACAGCTGATAAGTGAGAGATTAATTTTAAGCTGTAGTATGAGATTCAGCTCCTATTTTGGTTACTGGGTAGAACACAGGCCCGGGAGCAGGATTCTATGTAAATACACTGATGTGAATGTAGCCCACAAGGGGGAAAAATCTGTTTCTCAGTGTCTCATTTTCTGTCATCTGTTAGATGCAAAGATAAACCTTTAAAAACTCTGGGGAAGACTAGAGCCTGAAATCGCTAATAAAGAAATACCTTGAATTCATTCAGTCTTTCCCTCTCTCTTCCAAAAGACTCAGAGCTCCTTTCATACATTGAAACTGACACTTGGGTAGGGTGGAATCAATTATCGTAAAGCTAGAGAAAGAAGACCTCTCGTATTATTCAACTCACTCAGTGTGAGCAATTAGAGCACAAGTAAGGAGAGGTACCACTTTCCACCATTCCACCTCTTTATTCAGGGAGAGAGCTCAGACAAGTAGTAATACCAGAAAAAGCTAATGTATTTATACACACCATGGGCTCTGCTCTACCCACTTAAGCCCTAATAGGGTATTATCTTCAGAATTAGAAAATTAATATGTATTGTTGTTCAAAAACTTTTATTTTAAAATGTGTTTTTAGATGTTCAGAAGCAAAACTAGTAAGGATCTTTTAAGATGATGTTGTATTCATTCATCTATTAATTCAACATTTATTGAATATCTAGTCATAGCATGCAATGAGTAAGGTAAAGGGAATATTAAATAAATAAGACACAGTTCCTAATCTCAAGAAACCTCATAAACTAGAAACCAGTCCTAATATGGACTTTTAGTGGTATATAGCTTCAAATCCAAACCACTGGAGTTAATTTATGTTTTTAACAAGAGGCTGACAGCTGACATCGAAGGGTAGGGAGTTGTCTGATTTGGAAGAGACTTTCTAAAGAGCCACACATTAGTTACAAGCATAAGGGTCTCCCATAATATATTTTTTTTCTTCTTCAAGCTGGAATTTTCTGAGAAAATTTTTTAAATAACATGGACTTGACATTGTTTTCTCTATAAGAATGAAAGGGTGAAAGAGAGGGAGAGAAAAAGGGGGAGAAACAGTATATGTAGGAAGGCAGAACGAGAAGGGTGGTTCTAGGGTCTAGGTATGTACAAAGTGCTCAGAAAGCAAGTGATGTCTCCTTTCTGATTGATTATGGGCAGATAGTTTAACAGCTGATGGGAATTTGCAAAGTGCTGATATAAAAATTAAGCTATTATCAAGCACAAAAGGTAGAAAATCTCTAATTCTTAGACAAAATTTAGTTTACCAATTAGTGTCGGCAATGATTAATAAATAGCTAAATTTTTATTAGGAAAGTTTTTCATTTGTACTTAAGTGTTTATATTTTTTTAGTCTTGCTCTTTGTTATAACTTTTAATACACATAAATAATAGTAGTTACTGGGAAAGTCACAGATGCATGGTTAGAATTGGTTTTGTTATATCAATAACAAATTGTTAAGGAAAATTATAAATCAACAGGATTTTTGCTTTAGAACTTTCACTCCAATATGGCAGGGAAGATGGACTTGGGGCTGGAGAATAGACAGGGGCTTGAGATAGAAGAGGAGATTCTTATAATACTGTAGGCAAAAGATAGGCTTCTGACTGGTTAGCTAGAGAAGATGAAAGAAGAAAGCAAGATAACTGCAACTTTTCAATAGGAAAGGGGTTTGTGAGTGATAACATATTTCCAATAAATAAGAGCAAAATTTCTCAGGTCTTTATTCAAATACCTCTTTTTCAGCAAAGACTTCTATGACAGGAAACAAAACTGGCATGACCAATGTGCCATTTCCTCTTCCTGGAAAGATAGGAGGACATTTCCTGGCTTCCCCTGTAGGTAGGGTGGGAGCATGTGACTTAAGTTTTGGCAAATAGGAATGTGCACAGGAGTGATGCATCACTTCCAGACCAAGGCACTTGTTGGGTACAGATCCACCTTCATATCTCTCTGCCCATAGACACAATATGTCTATGTGGCAGCATCACAATATGGAGGAAGCCTGGAATCCTGAATTGCTGCCTGAGGTGATGAGTCACCTATATTAGACTTCCTATGAACAAAAACTAAACTTTGTTGAGCTAAACCACCAATATCTAGATTTAGTGCTACAGCATATCATAAGGGGTATTATTTTGATTAATACCCCTTGCTTGGCTACCATGTCTAAAATTTCCACAAGCCTGTGCTCCCACCCCTCAAAAAACAAACAATCACATATACTCAACACATACACACGTCCTATCTTTATCTCTTGTTGTTTTTCTTTTTAGCACTTGTCACTCTATAACTTACAATACATTTTACCTATTTATATTGTTTATTATCTGTCTTGTCCAGTAACGGCAGGGATCTGTGTGCGTTTGGTCCATTGTTATAACCCCAGTGATACAGGGCTTAGAACATGGTAGGAACCCAACATGTATTTGTTGGATAAATGAGTAAAAGATAACTTTAGTTCTGTCTGAAAAACACACCTCAAATGGAGAGGTGCTATGGGCAGCTGTGAATCCAGGTATGAGAGATCCATAGATGTATAATTGGGTCACATCAAGATAGTCTGAAGGGTCATAGTTGAAGTTGTAAGAATGAGTTACTTGAGAGGATCAGTGTTGCAGGTTGGGTTCTTCAAGAGCAAAAGATGAGTAAGAATCTGGATGTTTATTGAGGATCAGCACCTTTGAAGAGAAGGGAAGGAAGCAGACTGGTGAGAGAAAGAAGTCAAACTGCAGTGTAGGATAAAAATACCTCAGCCAACTTGCCAGGGAACTGTGAAGCAAATACTGCCTCTCAGAGTTGTCCTGAATTATACCACAGTGCTTGTACCTTTCTAGCCCTATCTCATTCAGTCACTGATGTGGGCTGGCCTTGGATGAGGCAGCTCCCTGCAGCTGAGGCAGATCTTAAAGAACTGGACAGCTGGAGGCTGTTTGCCGATCTCACTCCTACAGCTGGGTGGCACATACTTCTTTGAAGGGAAATCTGAGCAGTACATCTCCATATCTGACATAAATGGGGAAAGAAGAAAAACCTAACGACTAGGGTTGCCAGATGTAGCAAATACAAATGCAAGATGCCATGTCAAATTTGAATTTCAGATAGACAACGAATATGTTTTTAATGTAAGTTTGTCACATGTGGTTGGGACACTCTTATGCTAAAGAAATATTTGTTGTTTATCGAAAATTCAAATTTAACTGGATGTCCTGTATTTACTTGCAACTCTATTAAGGGCTGAGTCAGGGTAGAGCCATAGTGGTCAGGAGAAAAGTAAGTGAAATTGTCCAGAAGAGATAAGAGGAAGTCACAGAATGATCCAAGAGCAAAGGGGAAGTAATAGCACTGAGATCCAAAGAAGGAGGTAGTTTTCAAAATAATAAGGTGATTAACAGAATTTTACTTTTTAAAGGCTGTAGAGTATTCCACTGTGTATATATACCACATTTTCTTCACCCATTCATCTGTTGATGAACACCCAGGCTGCTTCTGTATCTTTGGCTACTGTGAATGACGCTGAAATAAACATGGGAATGCAGATATTTCTTCAACATACAAATTTCAATTTCTTTGGATATACACCCACAAGATGGAATTGGATGACATTTTGTTAAGTGAAATAAGTCAGGCACAAAGAGACAAATATATGATCTCACTTATACTTCTAAAGAAGTCGATCTCACAGAAACAGAGAGCAGAAAGGTGGTTACCACAGGCTGAGGAGTAGAAGAAGGGATGGGGAAAGGGAATATCTTTATCAAACGGGGTAAAGTCTTAGTTAGACTGGAGGAATAAGTTTTAGTGATCTGCAAAATAAGTTTTGCTCTGCATGGTGACCACAGTTAATCATAATGTAATGTATATTTCAAAATCGTTGAAAGAATAGATTTTGAATGTTCTCACTACAAAAAATGATAAGTTGGTGAGGTATAGATATATGTTAATTAGCTTGATTGAAAATTTCTACAATGTATACATAGATCAAAATATCACATTATACCCCATAAATATACACAGTTATTTTCAATTAAATAAATAAATTAAAATAATGTGGTATAGAATTTTAAAAAATGAAGAAGATAAAGGAAGATAAAGACTAAAAGTTATTTTAGTGACTCAGAGACTCTACCAAAAGAAGAGAAGTCATTTTATCAAAAAGACACCTGCACTCAAATGTTTATTGCAGCACAATTCACAATTGCAAAGATGTGGAATCAACCCAAGTGCCCATCAATTCATGAGTGGATTAACAAAATGTGGTAAATGTATACCACGGAGTACTACTCAGCCATAAAAAATGATTAATTAATGCCTTTTGCAGCAATTTGGATGCAACTGGAGACCATTATCCTAAATGAAGTATCTCAAGATCAAAAATGCGAACATCACATGTGCTCTCTAATAAATTAGAACTAACCAGTGGGCACACATGTGCACAGAGGAAAGTAAAAGTCATTGGAAATCAAGCAGGGGGGAAGGGAAGAGGGGGAGAGGCAAAAACCTACCTAATGGGTATAAGGAACACTATTCAGGTAATGGCCACACTTATAGCCCTGACTCACGCAATACAAAAGCTATCCATGTAACAAAAACATTTGTACCCCCTTAATATTTTGAAATAAAATTTAAAAAGCAAAAGGTTCAAAAAACAGTGGTTTGGCTGGATGTGGTGGCTCATACCTGAAATCCCAGCACTTCCGGAGCTGAGGCAGGAGAATCAGTCGAGCTCAGGAGTTTGAGACCAGCCTGGACAACAAAGCAAAAGCTTATCCCTACAAAAAATTTAAAAAATCAGCCAGGCATGGTGGCATGTGCCTGTAGTCCTAGCTACTTGGGAGGCTGAGGCAGGAAGATTGCCTGAGCCCAGGAGTTGCAGGTTGCAGTGAGCTATGATCACGCCATTGCACTCCAGCCTGGGCGACAGAGTGAGAGAGACACTGTCTCTACAAAAACACAAAAGAGCAGCCTTTAGTGTCAAATGACATAGAGAATGGCAGAACACAGGTAAAATACTGGGGTGGGGGGCACTGGTACGTCAAATTAGATGTGGTAGGGCATGCTTTGCCACCAGATGGCACTCACAGTTCCTTTCTGAGTTTCCATCAATAAACATTCTGCAAATTTTTTATTGTCATAGAACAAAGAGACTATCTTATGTTTCACAACTTACCTATAGCATTGTGTTTCATGTGCTATCATTTTCCCACAACTTATCATTGTTTTTCCCTTTAGAACATGAAAATACATAATGAATGCTGGAATTGACTGAGGCGGAGGGAGGAGGGCATTAGAACCTGGAGAAGGGAACAAACATAATGCTGTTGCAGATACTCAGTACAAAGCCTTAGCAAAAGGCTATTGGATTAGAAAATCAGTTGATGACTAATGAGCTTCAAGAAAACTAAGAATAGTGATGGAAGCCACACTAGCTGGTGTTGAGGACTGAGAACAAGCTTAGAAAGTAGAAGCAGGGAATATATATAGACGCTATGTTTAGCACATCTGCTGTGAAAGAAAGGAGGGGAAATAGGTGGACTTTTTCCTTCTAAGGAATTCTTTTACAAATAAAGGCTCGTTTGCCTTATACATAGGTTTCAAGCATTTGACCAAAATACCTATAAAGTGGCAGTCACCTCATAGAAAAAATATCTCTATAAAACAAATGCAACTGTGTTGCAGAGCTATTTCTACTTAACTAAATGACTCCTTTAGTGCCTGAACATTATAGCACTTATTTCTTTCAAAATAATTTCATAACTATTTCTCATATTATTTTGCCCATTAAGTGAATGTTTGAATCACTCAAGGTCTACAATGATCACAAGATTTGCCTAACATTGTACAGCTAAACAGAAACAGAGCTATAGGTCAAAGTTTTCTGATGTCTAAACCCATACTCCTACTGAATTATTTTTTCTGCCACTTGATTTCTAGTTCAAGTTTTCTTCTTATCATCAACTTTATTTTTCCAGCATGCATAAAATGACAATGGCTTTTTGAAATTACCCTGTTTTGAATAGTTTCCATGTTATCTCAGATATGTAACAGTTAAAAGTTACCTGTCTCCAAACAGCATGGGACAATATGCTCATTATCATCTCTGCTTTGTGTAAAGCTGAGTGTAACCTTGAGCTGAATTGAAAAGAACTTATAAATTACCATGCTATTGCAGAGATAAGATCGGTGCTTATTGTTTCAGGTGGATAGGTACTTTCACTAGAATACAGTCTTACCACACAAACCAGAAGTTTCCTTTTCTGCCAATAAAGCTAACCTTTACCCATTCATTTTTCTCTTTTCTTTTTATCATCAAGGTGAAAATAGTATCAAATGTCTGTATTTGTGTAAATCTAAGCAAAATCTGATACCTTTCAACATAAGGAAGAATGAAACTAAGGTAACTTTAGCTTTCTTCTTCCCATTCACATATCCTACCCAAATATTTATTTTTTAAAAAAAAAAAAAGGTGGAGGGGCTTTCTATAGCTAGTTCACCAATAACTTCATACAAGCAAAACAAAAGAAAACTTCAAACTCGCTTTGTGGCTAGGCCTCCATGGGGAACAGCCTTCTTACTGAGTTGGAAAGAATAAAGGGTATTTTTGAACTTACAAGTGTCTGAAAACATCATGTCTGCAAAGTGTGGTTGGCATTTTTATGCATGTAAAAGAGTCTAATGAAGCCCAGCTCCATACAAATTCCTACTAAAAATGAAGAATGGGAAAAGGTTCCTGCCACCCAGGGGTCAGAGTGGTGGTTATTGCTCCAACCAATTGTACAAAGGAGACCTGTCATTTATAGATAGTTCCAAAGTCTTGCATTAGCAAGAATACCACAAGGACTGGCCCTTACCCAAAGAATTTACTGGGAGAGACATTTAATATGGAGTAAATAGAGCCTCAGAGAGAATAGTTTTGAAGGAAGGCTTTGAAAAGGTCAGAAGAAGATGAAACGAGGAATGTTGTTACTTAGTGCCTATATTAAACAAATGCTTGCCTTAGCTCTTCTTCAGCATGTCTCAAAGTGTGGCAAAGTAATAATGACTTGCTCACTTTACAGACAAAAAAAAAGTTGGAATGTGAAATTTTTCATTAGAACGGGCCCTCAGGCCAACAGGTTTTTTTCAAAGCATGTGATTGCCCTATTTCCACCAGCCTGGAGACCTCCTTCTATCTCAGAGACATATCTACTGCTCCATGAACAGTCCAAATCATTTAGATTTCAGATGTTCTCCCTTAACCGTCATGCCAGTTAAGTCTGGAAACTCTGTTCTTCCTAATGCTTATGTCATGTCCTATCAACTCAGGCCCTTGCTTTAAGACGAAAGTAACCAGTCACTGCTACCATTACACAGATAGCACTTTAGGTGTTAACTTTTCTGGGTTCATGGGCACTTTTCTATTGTAAAATCCAATGGCTAATGAAATTAAGTAATTTTTTTATTTATACATAACATCATTCCCTACAGCTGATTTCTTTTCTGCTGCTATTCATCTCTAGACTTTATACATATAAATGTATTCATCCATTTAACAAATGTGACTTAGCACCTGCCATGCCTCAGGTAGTCTAGACAATGGGTTTATAGAAGTAGTCAAGACAGACAAGGTCCTCCTATCTTGGACCTACATTTTAAATAGGTAGGAATGGAAGAGTAGAGGGTGAGGGAGATGACAGGCAATAAACAAGATAAATTCAGATAGTGATAAGTCCCATGAAGACATGAAAACAGGTTAATGTAATTGAGACCAGTGAAGAACTGCTTTTGTTTGAGTAGTCAGAAACTACTGCCCTGAGGTGAGGTGTTGAAGTATCACATATGAGCCAGGCCATGATGATGACAAGCCAGCCATGCATAGATTTGGCAGGAGAACGCTGTAGATAGGGAAAATAGCAGGTACAAAGGTTTTGAAGCAGAACAAGCTTGGGGTGTTTGAGAAACAAAAAGAAGGCCAAGATTGGTGAATCCTAATGAAAGAAAGTGGGTAGGACATGAGTTCTGAGAAATCTGAGAAGCAGGTTGGGGCTGCTAGATCATGAAGAAGTTGTACATGGGGGATCTCAAGAACTATAAAGTTTTTGTTTTTGTTTTTTCTAATTCCTAAATATTTTAGTGTATTTTTCGTAAGATTAAGGACAATTATGAGTGTATAATTACCTTAGTGAGGAAATTTTTACTAATAGAGCCATAGTATAATTATTGAAATCAGAAAATAACATTGATATATTATCTAATTTATAAACTTTTCATAAATTTTGCTAATGGTCCCAAAAATGTCCTTTATAGGAATTTATTGATCCAACCCAGGATCACACATTGCATTTAATTTAGTCTCCTTTAATCTGCTCCTCATCCTTTGTCTTTCACAAGCTTGACATTTTTTAAAAGTACTAGCCATTTATTTTGTAGGATGTTCTTCAATTTGGGTTTGTCTGATGTTTCTTTGAGATTAGATTCAAGTTATACAAGTTATGAAAAGGTTATCCTTTTCAACGTAGCATATCAGGAGGTACACAATGTCAGTTTGTTCCATTACTAATATGCTAGGGGGTGGGATTTAAAAACTGTATATTTTGCTAGGAAAAGATCAGTGAATGTTTATGCTTTAAAAGATCACAAAAATATAGTGTTAATTCTAAAACTGAAAGTATAATGTAGCCAAATTTCTATGAATCAAAAGCAAATACAAGAAGCTTTCCTTACTTGTTCAAAACCCTGAATATAGCCTTGGAAAAAATCTCAAGAGTCATTAAATATTAAGAAAGAAAAAGATAAACAGAATGTGTTATTAATTGTAAGGAAAAAGACATGTTTACAAACTTCTAATAAATAAAAATAACTGTGATTTTGAATATAAATCTATATAGTTACATGAAATAGACTAGATATTTAGATAAATAAGTCGCTTTTACATAGGCAATGTGAAAAGGAATTGTTGAGTATTTATGAAATCGAAATTAGTTTAGATACCCAGTGGCAATCAAAAGGGTCTCCAAAATATTATTTTCCTCTAAATGTAGTACATAGTTTATTTTGCCATAAATACTAGCTAAAAGCAAACAAACAAGAAAAGTGTGGTTGGAAATTTTGTCACTAGGAATAAGAGGGAAGGAAAGGACCAAAAATCCAAAGTCTATATAGAAAATATTAATATAAGAAAGGAGAGAAGATGGGGATCGAGCAACAAGTTCTGTAACATGAGTTAACTTGTCCACTTTTGATTCAGTCCATGCCCTTGAGGGCATGGACTATAGCTGTTCTCTGGTATAATTTTCTTTATCAATCTCTCTTTTAAAATACGGTATCCAGAATTAAAATCAAAACTCTATATGAGACCTGGCACATATAACAGGACTACTGCTTCCCTTCTGAGCACTATACCTCTATTAGTGCCTGAGTTACTTTCAAATCTAATCTGAAGAATTTTAGAGATGAAGAACCAAGACTCTCATTAGGTCTGGTTCCCTCAGTTTTCAAATAAAGAAAATGAAGTGCATTAAAATGAACTGATTTTACCCAAAGTCACTACAATAGTGACACTATTGATGAGCAAACAGTTTAGGATTAGAGCTCCAAAACACTGATAAAAACACTGTAAAGACATCACTATCAATAACACCACCCAGGGAGTTCACGGGACAGAACACAGGACCTGGAGTCAGGAAACTTGTATTTGAACCCCAGCTTTGCCTCTTATTTCCTATGAGACCACAGGCAAGTCTCTGTAGCTGTATATAAAAGGGGCATAATAAGACCTACTTCATAAAAATGTTTATATATAGTCAATGTAAAAAGTACTTTATAAAAATATTAAATATTAAAACTTCTAGAATGCATTATTATGATGATGAGCACATGGTCACTATTTGGTTAAATGGTTACAATGTCTTTCAAATAACTAGATTGTTATGTGGATCTTGTGTAACAGATATTTTATGTCCATAATTCTCATGCTTCAGAAAAGACGCTGCATATGTTTAAATGTGCCTTTAGATGTATTTTTAACTTTTAATTATGAAAAATTTCAAACATATACAAGGCAAATTGAATATAATGAATCTCACGTATCCACCACCTCATTTCAATATTTTCAAAATTCTGTCATTCTTTTTTTGTATTTGGTAAAATATATTAAAAATTTACCATTTTAATAATTTTAAGGGCACAGTTCGGTGGCATTAATTACATTCACCTTTATTGTGTCTGCTATTCTTATGTCGTCTAAACCTCCACCCACTCCCCAGCTATTCAATCAATGATTAGGAGAATCTTACCTTTTAAATCAAACATCTAACACTTGAAATTTCATCCAAATTTGTATGCAACTTTTTTGCTGTAAGCCTGTTTCCTCTTCAACAAAATGAGTACCGTAGAACCTCTTTCTCAAAGTTGTTATAAAATTTAAAGTTTGCTCTGTAATATCATATAGCAGTTACTCACTAAAGGTGAGCTCACTTGCTCCCACCATTCACACGGTATGACTGTTCTCAGGGAAGTTGTACTGAGAACATGATGGATTCCACTTCACTGATGTGATGGCTCTCAAGTTTTATTTGGAGTATTTTCTTGACATTTCTTTATTGCTCCTTTGCACCTTATCAAGGGGGGACATATAAGTCTAAGTTCCTTATATAATAATGGTCTTTGTAGAAAAGTAATGAAGAGTTCTTCATTTAATAACATAAGCTCCAGTAGCCTAAGGGAAAAGCTCCTCAAGTCATTGCAGCCATTTTTCAAGTGTATTGGTGGGCAAATACAAACCACCTTTGACTTCCCTTTATTGATGGAGTCACTGTGGAGGACACAAGAAAATGCTGACTCTTCTCTTCTGGGTCACTGCTCTAACTAGGCTTTGTTATCTACGACAGGTTCTTCTCAGCTTCATTTATCCTTTTGCACAGTAAATGGAGAAATATTCTAATACCTACTCCTCTACTTTGAGTTCTTTAATAAGCACCAAATCATTTCAATAAGCATTTAAATGGCTTCAGTCTACATCTCTATATTAGATACTCTAAAATCACCATCTCCAGCCAACAATTCTCTGACTCAAAGAATCTTCTGAACCCCAAAAGGAACATATTCAAAACTAAACTCATCGTCATCCCACTAAACTCCTTTGCCCTCCCAGAAATCCTCTGTTTCTGTAGATGACCATCACCCTCTTGGTCATACTATTTTAAACTGGAGCCTCATCCTTCATTTTTTAAACCCCTTACTTCCTAAATTGAACTCAACTCCATGAAGAGTGATTCTTCCTTAGAAATGTCTGTTTTATTTGCTCTGCTCTTTTCTCACCTCCACTAATGGGAGCATTACAACTTCACAACCTAATTAATGCAATAGTTAATGCAGTCAATAAAATATACTTTCTAGCATATAATGTTCAATCAAGAAAGCAGAATTCTGGATTCTTTTAGAAATTAAGTGAGAGTCATGCTTCAGCAGCCCTTCAACTAACACTTAGGAGAGTTTAAAAAGACATAAATCCTTTTTCTGAGCCAGAAAAAACAAAGTTCTCTTTATTGGTAAAGCATGTTATTTTATAACTAGGTCTGAATAATGCAAACATCTGATAATCTTTAGAAAAATCACACCACCAAAATGTGAGTGCAATCTGGGCCTTCTCAAATACATCTCACATTTCCCTAATTTTTACAGTCTCTATATAAAAACTTATATTCCCATTATT
Source organism: Lepilemur ruficaudatus (assembly GCA_963574885.1). Lineage (NCBI taxonomy): Eukaryota > Metazoa > Chordata > Mammalia > Primates > Lepilemuridae > Lepilemur > Lepilemur ruficaudatus. The sequence continues at coordinate 4,533 of CAUYRT010008511.1, read as the reverse complement.
ACATTTAGGGAGCCCTTCAAAGGTGTCATAAAGTTCTAGTCTTGATAGCCTCCAATTAGTGTCCTAGCTACACAGCTCTGAAGTTCCAGTTTACTAGCTTAACATGCAAGCTAGAGCTTATCTTAACTCAGACATTTATCTCTAATGACTGGTTCCCATTAAAATCAAGCCCCCAGCTATACAAAACAGTTAACTTACAGATTTTAGTTTTCTCTTTAGTTTTTCTCTTACAATCTAGTGTAGTCCAGATATCTACCTCTCCAGGTGACTCTTTTCAGAGAATACCCCAAATGACATTCACTCACTCCAGTGATCTGGGGCTCAAAGTTTTGATCAGAAGCATGTAAAGGTACCTTTACAATTATATTCATTACAGTTGCATTTGCTTAGCAAAATCTTAGCGATAACTTTAATGTCCATTGATAAGTGGGTAGAAGAATGGGGGAGTGTATAAATGAAACAAAATTGCCATGAGTTGAAAATTGTTAAAATTGAGTGATGGGTTCACTATACAATTCTCTCTGCTTTTTTGCATACATTTAAAGGTTTTCCATAATCAAATTTTTTAGCTATTATTAATACAATGCAACCACTAGAAATAATTAAAATTGATCAATCTGCACTGACAGAAATAGGATTATGATATATTGTTAAGTCAGAAAACAAGTTGATAAACAGCAAGGGTAGTATGGCTCCATTTTGGGATTTTGAAACCTCTCTCTGTGTGTATGTGTTTATGGGTATATATATTTATATATCCACAGGTAAAAGTCTGGACAAGGACCCACCAAACTAACAGCTAACTCTGACAATTAGAAGGAGTAAGAATGGATGATCATGTCTTACTCCATATACTGCAATGATTTTTACAACCAACATCTACAAATTTTGAAAATAAAGGAAATAATATTAACAACTAAAATATTTAGTGCTAGATGGACCCGGAGGATTTTATTCTTGGGAGCATTAAATACTAAGGAATACTAAAGGTATATGTCTACACTTTAAAGGTTGCTACATATTGAAGGTGAAATCCATTCATCTGCCCTATTCTCTCAAGGTATTGACTTTAATTAAGTGCTTTTCCCAACAATCTTATCTGGGACTGCCTTCTGTTACTTTCTGGCAAGGTTTTACTTAATTCTTTGATCTTTCCTGTTAGAGGCAGAGCAGATGGAGGAAAACCATAAAAGATTTTCTTGCCCTTTAGTGTAGTCCAAATTCACAATTTTTTTTGGTAAAATCATGATCGAAGTTAATTTGTGTTTCCATAGCAACCAATAGCTACTAACTTCCTGCTTGGTCCAAAGACACTCCTACTACTCCCCTAAGGAGAATTTGCAATTCTCCTTGTTTTTGCACTGCTGATTCTTATCATCTTCAGGTCCAATTTCCCTGCCTTTAACTCTCTCCCCACCCAAATCTGGGTCAGGTGTCTTCCTCTGTCACAGCAATTCTCATACTACACTGAAATTGTTTACTTATCTGAGTTCCATAAGACTGTATGTGGGCTGCAACCAGGGGGTGCATACAGGTTTTGTGGGCCCTCAAACTAATATAATTTGGGGAGGCTTTGTTAAGAAAAGAACATAAAATCATAAATGCCAAGAACATATAAACATGTATATTTATTTGGAATGAGAAAAGAAATCACAACAGACTCTGGAAGCTTTAGAGATTATGATCTTTCTCTTCTGAGACTTCTTTAAACAATTTACCAGAAATGCTTAAATAGAAATTATCCTGATTGTAACCTGGCTTTCCCTTCCCATTACTAGCACTCATAAGGGCTTGTGCAAGTGATGGATCCTGAAATATAAGCTTCATGAGCTTCATCATAAATCTATGTCTGACTTCTTCATTGCTGTATTCTTAGTGCTCAGCACAGTGCCTTATATATTTTAGGCCCTCAAAATATTGCCATGATGCAGGAAAGCAGGGATGGATAGATTAATCCTCCTCTTACAAAATCCTTGCCACAAACCCTTCAGTGGCTTCCTAATGCTCTTAAGATAAAAGACTACTGCATAACCCAGCTCTTGCCTTCTCCAACCGCATCTTGGTCTCCTCTCTTCTTCACTTTCTATACTCCAAACTGCATTGGCCTTCTCTCGCTTCCTCAGAACCTGTTCAGAGGTGGTTTCCTTTGCCTAGACCCTTCTTACCATCCCAACCCCACCCTTTACAGCTCAGTTCTTATGCTACCTTGTCAAGAAAGACTTAGGCTAAATCTCCTACTCATCTGTATTACAGCATTCTCTACTTATCAAAACACTTTTCACAACTGTAATTACAGAGTTCTGTAAAAAGTAGTTTAATACCTACTTTGCTACTGGAATGAAAACTCCATAAAAGTTGAGGTCACAATGTGCTTGTTTATTCATTGTTTCCCCAGTTTACCACAATGCTGTGTACAGAATAGGTGCTTAGTAAATATTGGTAGAATGAATGAATGAATGAGGACCAATGCCCAAGAGGATACAACTCTCAGTATGTATCAAAGGAAATGTATCTAGGATCAAAGATATCCACTGGCCAAGGGGAACAATGAAAGATTTCATAATAGCTAATATTTATTACTTATGAATGCTAGGCTTTGTAGTAAACTCTTTATATGCAATTATTTCATCTGATCCTCAGAACAAGTAGATGTTAGAATAGCTTATTGATTTCTATAAAAATTCCTACTGGATTTGCATTGGGATTGAATTCACTCTACAGACCACTCTAAGATCAGATTGACATCTTAATGAGTATTGCAAACCATAAACACAGCAAATATTTCAATTTATTCAGGTATTCTTTGATTTATTTTATCAGTGTTTTATAGTTTTCAGTATACAGATCTCACAATTTTTTTTAGAGTTTTACCTAATCATTCTATGGTTTTGTGTGGTATTGTAAATGATACTATATTTTTAAATTTCGATTTCCAATTGTTCATTGTTAAGATATACAAATACAATTTCTTTATATTCACCTTGTATCCTGCAATCTTACTAAACTGACTTGGTTCCAGTGGTATTTTTGTAAATTCTTTGAAATTTCCTATACAATCACATCTGTGAATAGAGACAGTTTAATTTATTCCTTTCTCATCTATATGCTGTTTATTTCTTTTTCTTGCCTATTGCTCTGTTGATAAGGAGTAGTAAAAGTGGACATCCTTGCTTTGTTCTTTATTATAGGGAAAAAAATTCAGTCTTCCACCTTTAAGCATAATGGCAGTTTCTGCAGTTGCTCCTTATCAAGTAGAGAAAATTCCCTTGTATTCTTAGTTTGCTGAGAGTTTTTGTCATTAATTGATGTTGAATTTTGTCAACTGCTTTTCCTATATCTACTGAGATGATCTTATGATTTCATTCTTAAGTCTGAGGAATACTGATTTTTTAAATGGGATCAGTCTTACATTCTCTGAATAAATGCCACTTGATCATGATAAATTATTCTTTTTGTGTATTTTAATATTTTTGTATTCAATTTGCTAATATTTTGTTGAGGATTTCTGATTCCATGTTCATGAAGGATATTGATGTTTAGTTTTCTTATAATTTTTTTGTCTAATTTTGGTATCAGAGTGACACTAGCCTCATAAAATGAGTTAGGAAGCCCCTTCTATTTTTTTGGACAATTGGTGCAGAATCAGTATTACTTCTACCTTATATGTGTGGTAGAATTTGCCAATGAAGCAATATGGTCCTGAAGTTTTCTTTGTTGAGAGATGTTTATTAATTCAATTTATTTCTTTAATAAATATAGTACTAGTCAGGTTATATATTTCTTCTTAAGTGAAATTTAGTAGTCTATATCTTTCAAGGAATTTTTCCATTTTATCTAAGTTCTCAAATTTGGGGTCATATAATTTATGTCTTCTTTCTTTTTTTTCTGGTCAGTTTGGCTATTGATCTTTTTAAAGAATAAGCATCTGCTTCATTGATATTTCTCTATTTTTATTTTGCTCTCAATTTCACCAATATCTATTCTTACCTTCATTATTTCCTTCCTTTGGGTTTAAATTTTTTTTTCTTTTATAGCTTGCTTTGGGTTTAAATTTTTTTTTCTTTTTATAGTTCTTTAATGTTGAAGCTTAGCTCTTTGATATCTATATAAGCATTTAATGCTATAAATTTCCCTCTAAGCACTGCTTTAGCTGTATCCCATGAATTTTGATATACTGTATTTTCATATTTGTTCAATTTAAAATATATTTAAAGTTCCTTTGTGACTTCCTCTTTGACATATGGGTTATTTAGATATGTGTGGTTTTAATTTACAATTATTTGGAGAATTTTCCAAATATCCTTCTATTATTGGTTTCTGGGTTAATTCCATTATAGTCAGGGAACATACTCTGTTTGATTTCAGTCCTGTTAAATGTATTAAAATTTTTACCTGGATTTATGACTCAGAATATGGTCTGTCTTGGTGAATGTTCCCTGTGTACTTGAAGTGTATATATTTTGCTATTCTTAGATGGAATGTTCTATAAATGTCAACCATTTAATTGTACACTTAAAATGGAGTAAAGGCATG
>CAUYRT010008509.1:0-18373 GCA_963574885.1 Lepilemur ruficaudatus | reverse complement strand
TGGAAGCAGGAATATCAATTAGGAACTTGTCTGCACAAATCTAGAGAAGACCTGAAGGTGGCTGGATCAGTGTGGTAACTGCACAAGTGGGAAGAAGTGGTCAGATTCTGGATGTTTTTAAAGGAATTCCAACAGAATATGCTGACAGATGGGGTATGAGTTATAAGAGAAAGGAAAAAAAATCAAGGATTATATCAAGGTTCGTGATGTGAGTAATTAGAAGAACGGAGTCTCCATTTACTGAAATGGGCAAGTCCATGAGTGAAGCATATTTGGGAGGAAACATGAGGGGTCAGTCTAAGGGGTTATATACCAAGTGGAGTTAGAGAGTAGACAGTTGGATTTATTTATCTGGAGTTTAGAGGCGAAGTTGGGGTAGGGTGAACAACCATCCTGATTTGCCTGAGACTGAGGAGGTGGCTAGGACATGCTAAAACCGAGAAAGTCCCAGGCAAACTGGGATGAGTTGGTCATCATAGGTCTGGGCTATAGATATGAATTCGTGAGTCTTTGGCACATAAATACCATTTAAAGCCAAAGTATCAGATGAGATCACACAGAGTGAGTGAATTAGAGAAATTAGAAAATTGGTTCAGGATGACTCAATCATTAAGAGGTGAGGAAGCTAAGAAAGAATCAGTGGAAGAGAGTAAGAGAGTCCAGAGAAGTAAGAGGAAAACTAGGACAGTGCAACATCCTGGAAATGAAATGAATAAAATGTTTCAAGTAGGAGGTAGTGACCAACCATGCCAAACACTGATGATAGGTAAAATGGGATGAAAACTAAACTGACCATTGGATTTAGCAACGTGAAGATCATTGCTAAATCCTGAAAACGACTGTTACCAGGAAATGGTGGGTAAAAAACCTTGATCGGAATAGGTTCAAAAAAGGGAACAATTGGAGCAGAGTATGTATAGCATACAGGAGGGTGGAGAAATAGGGAGGTACCTAGAGGGGGAAGTAGGGTCAAGAGGGTTTTAAGACGGTAAAAAATACAACCTTTATAAGCTGTTGGGAAATAGCCCCAGAATAAATGCTGTAGGATAGAAATGAAAGAATTGCTAAAGCAAAGCACCTGAGCAGACACTTAAGTAGCTGTAGGGAAGAGCGCAGATAGTTCACCAATAGTGACAAAAATACAGAGTACATGGCTCAGATGTAATTAGGCAAGTGTATATGAAAAGCTTGTTTCAGTTCTCTTCTAATTGCTCCCATTTTCTCACTGAAAAGGGTAACCGTCCTTACCCAGGGGTGGTAGGTGAGGGATGGGGTGAGGGTGTTGGGAGAGGAAGGGGACAGATGAGCAGGATGATTCCTGTAAGGACAGTAATGGATAGTGTAGTCTGATGACATGAGATTCAAAGTTGGTGTGTGTGTGTAGGGGTTAGGAGGAGAGAGAGAAAAAGACTTAGAAAAGGAACAAGGAGGATACATTTTCCACCTCCAGGACCAGAGAGCTAGAATACCCAACACCAGAGAGGGCTGGAGGGGACACAGTCCTCAGGGAAGAGGCAGCTTCCAGATGGAGCCCCAAGATGACAGCAATATTCATGGACATTTTGAGGACATTGGGTATTTTAGTGATGATGCACTCAGCACTCTTCAGGGGACAGCAGAAGGGTTGGAGGAGTTGGAGATGGAGTAGAAGCTGAAGTCATGGCCTTACGGAGATTAGGGTTTGGGTGTGTGGGATCTCCTGAGAGGCCTGAGATTTTTGATGACTGGAGTAAACAGAGATAAGGTGTAGACAGTGGAAGAGAGACTGTGAGTCTTTCTTGGGAGGGAGCTTGGAGCCCCCTCTTTTCTCCTGCCAGTGGAGGGGTGGAGGAAGAGGGAAGCCATCTCATGACAAGCATGGGTGGTTCTGGGGCCATCTTCTCACTTACGTGTGATGAATCAAACTTCCATGAGTGTGATTATTTGCTCAATGACTGTCTCCCCAGCTAGACGCTAAGCTCCATGAGGGCAGGAACTGTGTCTGCTTTTGCTCACTTTTGCATCTCCAGGGCCTTGAACGGTGCCTGGAACATACGAGGAACCCAACAAATAGATGTTGAATGAATAAAAGAGGTTGAACTTTAGCTGACAAATGGTCAACATAAGCAGTGGTGTGATAAGGCTGCCAATAAAAGGGGGAAATGTCCACAGTGGAAAGGGTGATAATCTCTTTCTACTCCTCATCAGGCAGCATATGCCTATAAGATTTCATCCACTTCTGACCACTAAACTGTACGAAGGATATGGTTCACTTCTTCACATGTTAGGCAATTTTGGCTGCCATTAAAAGAGATAAGAGTTTGTGTCAGACTCCCTCAAGTACTGAGGGATTTATTGCAAAGATACTTGTAGAAATAAGGCAATAGAGATTTCATGGAAACACAGGAAAACCCTCTATGTGGGCCTCACAGGGAATGAAACATACTTTGGGAACTGGGTTATTTCACAGCTCTCCCAGTGTCAGAAGGTTGAGACTCAATTCTCTATCAACAGTGACTCAGCTCCTTTCTGTCTCTGCGTGTGCTGCTCTCCTCACCACTGATCAACTGTGTTACCCTTTACCCTAAATATCTTTTCTGTACGTCATGCTTGCCAAGAGTTTCTGCTTAGTCATTGTTCCTGCTTAGTTACTCAATATGCTCTGAGCACTTCAGGCTGATCTTCCTCATCTTCCCCTAACATATGCATCCAGATAGTCTGCAAACACTTTGTATACCTCTCTCAATATTTAAAATTACCCAATTGATTTGAGCTCTATTTGAGGCTTTTAAAAAATGCTTCTGAATAGTTTTCTGCCCTCCAAGATCATGCCTCTTCTTCTCCTGTTAACAGAGGTCATAATTTCTTGTTTGGTAGCAAATGATCCATCTTCCTCTTTTCTGAAACCACCAGAAAGAGCAGGTGGACATGCGGCTGATTTTTCCCTTTCGTATCAATATCTGCTGGCCTTTAAGGTCACATTTTAATCTTTCCAGTTGTCCACTAAGATCTCAATCTTTTGTCTTAGGAAATCTCTCTCATTCCTCAGGTTAATCAGCCTGTTTTCTTCAATTTTGTTCCCAGTTCTTCTTCTGTTTCTCTTTTGATAAGATGGAAATATGCTTTCTTAACCACTGCAGCTCCTACTTGATGTCCTAAGCAAATCTGACTTCTAGAGACAGAGAATGCTATGCACAATTTTTTGGTTGCCTTCTTAGCATTGGGGTTTCTATTGATCTTGCTCAGTTATCTCTCTCCTTCAGCCCAAGACCTATATGTATAAGTACTTATTGGGCAGCACCAACTTGTGTCCTATAAGAAGTAAAACTAACCTTCCCCCTTACGTGCTTCCGTGTTTCTACTTCAGCTAATTTCACCACCACCTACCCAGGACCTAAAGCCCCAAGTTGGCATTTATCTTCCACTACTTCCTTGCCCTCACTCGAAATACTCAACTAGTTGTCCAATCTTAGATATTTCTCAAATATGCCTCCTCTCCCCAGTGCCCACTGGCACCTTCACTCACATGAACTAATGCAGTGACCTCCTCACTAGAAACCCTGCCTTGACTCTCCACCTCTCTACTCCCCTCTCCACACTGTTCATCCTTAACAGTGAAATAATAAATATTTATTATTTCAAAATATTATGGGGATACAAATGTTTTTGGTTACATGGATCACTTTTGTTATGCTTGAGCCAGGGTTAGAAGTATGCCCATCACCCAGTAGTGTTCATTGTACCCATTAGGTAGGTTTTCACCCATCCCCTCCTCCCCGCTCCCACCTGCTTGATTTCCACTGAGTTTTTCCTTCTGTGCCCATGTATGCTCATCAGTTAGTTCCAATTTAATAGTGAGTACATTCGGTGTTTGTTTTTCCATTCTTTAAATACTTCACTTAGGCTAATGGTCTCCAGTTCCATCCAAATTGTTGCAAAAGTCTTTAATTCATCCTTCCTCAAGGTTGAGGAGTATTCCGTAGTATACATATACCACATTTTGTTAATCCACTCGTGAATGGTTGAGAACTTGGGTTGATTCCACATTTTTTTTTTTTTTTGAGACAGTCTTGCTCTGTCACCTAGGTTAGAGTGCTGTCAGCCTAGCTCACAGCAACCTCAAAGTCCTGGGCTCAAGTGATTCTCCTACCTAGGCCTCCCGAGTAGCTGGGATTACAGGCATGCACCACCATGCCCTGCTAATTTTTTCTGTTTTTAGTAGAGATAGGGTCTCGCTCTTGCTCTGGCTGATCTTGAACTCTTGACCTCAAGTGATCCTCCTGCCTCGGCCTCCCAGAGTGCTAAGATTACAGGCATGAACCACCATGCCTGGCCTGATTCCACATCTTAGCAATTGGAGGATGACCTTTAAAAAGTATAAGTCTAGTTATTACTTTATGGATTAACACCTTTCAGTGGTGTTTATCTTCAGGATAAAGTTAAAATCCTTTATCACGGCATATAAAACACCACATAATTTAGCCTCTGGCCTCATCTCCCCAATCTTTCTCCATCTATTGCACCCTCATTCCATTAATAGAAAGCGATTGCCAGACACCAAATTTGCCACATCATTTCCTACATCCCTGTGTTTGCCCTGTTGTTACATCTGCCTTTATGCCCTTTTCTCTGTGGTTACATAGCAAAATCCTGTTTCTCTATATTGACCCAACTCAAAATAGCTCTCATTCATAAAGGATTCCTTGGTCTGCCTCTAGGGAGAATGAGCCCCTTTTAACCTATGCTTACCTATTTTATCACACTTGTCACATTGCAGTGCAATGACTAGTCTTCTTGTCTGTCTCTCTGCTCAACTCAGAGAACCCTGAGGGCAAAATCTACATCTTATTATCTTTGTGTCTCAGGTACCTCGCAAAGCACCTGACCCATCGTAAGTGTTCAAGAAATGGTTGGAAAGTGAGTGAAACTCACCTGTATTTCTTAATTTCTTCTTAGATGCTTCTCTTAAACAGAAAAAGGGAGACGGAGTGAAAGAGAGATTCCATTTTGGCTCTCATATAGCCTGTGACATGAGGGTTTAGAAGATTGTAGAATGGGAAAGGTGAAGAGAGAGGAGCTTAGTCTGCCTGTTTCTGTTTCAACAGAAAGTAAGCGTGTTAGCAAATGCCCACGACGGAGAAGTTAGCAAATTTCGGGGAAGGAAAGAAGCAGCAATAAAACATAGTTCAAAATCCTCATGTACACTCTGCTGATGGTTTGTTCTGTCAAGACTCCTGCTTTCTGCATCAGGGAGTTGGAGTATACCAAGTCATGTGAAGATTACAGAACCAGTTCCGCGGCTACTTCAAGTACATCTTTATGCTTTCTTCCTTAAAGGTCATGCAGTTGGAGAAAAGTGCTTACTTTTTCTGTCTTTTCATATTGGAATAAGCTCAAAATAATTTTCAGGTGACAGCTGTTAATAATTACAGAGAGAGCATTTTATGTCTGCCTAGTCACGGCCTTTTTGTGTTTGAAATGATGATGCATTGGTGGACAGCTTATTTCCCTACTTCACCAAATTTTAATTTCCTTATCTTCAGTTGCGTTTATTTCTATGACAAATGCCACACCTGCCTCATAAACCTATCACATGTTCCTTTCTTGTTAGCTAAAGGCACCACCAAGTCCAATTCAGACTCTGATCTTTGGTCTCTGAGCTATGGACAAGTTTGACATCAGCCTTCCAGGACTTAACATATCAGTCTGGAATCCAGAAGATAGAGACTGGCCTATAAAATAGTCTACTGTTCACTTCCTTCTCTGGGGTACCTTGAGAATAAATTGTCTGGGTAGATGTCACAAGTATACCCAACTTGTGTCTGTGGTGGTCTGCTCCGTATTCTAGAAAGGATTAAAAAAATTTAGGTGCCTCCTGTGTGTTGGGTAGTATGTTAAGCATGTTCATGTGTTCCTATATGCTAACTTATTTGAGCTTCTTTAGAAATCAGTAAGCATTATTTTCAGATTTTGTTGTTAGAGAAAATAGTTGACTCAAGTCACACAACTAGTAAATGGCAGGACAAGGATATGAACCTGAACTGGTTTCTGTCAAAATCATGCCTTTTGCAATATATATACCAAACTATGAGCTCATGGTAATTTGTACCGGGAGAAAAGTGATATCTGAAGAGATCACTACCATGTCTTACCTCTTGAACCTGCCTTAGTTCTCAACCTTCAGCTTGTGGTTCATCATCAGAAAATGCCATTTCTACTAGTCCTTTGACATTTGACAACCTGTTCTCTGCCTGCGTTTCACTTTTGGTTTGCTTCAGTCTTCTCTTAAAGGAAGAAAGGAATTTTCCAATAGTGTTATAACATCAGATAATATTAATAGGACTTAGATTTGTTCTAGATGCTACTGCTTCTTCAAGGCATGAATTTGGGTAAATTATCAGTCTCCTTGGGACTCAGTTTCCTTGTATGCAGCATGAGTAGATTGGATGAGATTGTCTAAGGCTACTTCCTGCTCTGATAACAATTTTTCAGTCTAGTAGAGAGTTAATGATATCTTCATGTTAGGATGTAGGTATTATTCATATTTAAGTTTTCATTTAAGGAAATTGAAAATAAACACTCTCATTGAGGAAACTGAAGCTCAGGAAGTTTAAGTGTAATAACTCCCTCAAAGTGACAGAGCTAACAGGTGGCTGATCTTTTATTTGATCACAGTTAGTTACATGAGTAAAATATCAAATCCTCCTAACGGGGCACACAAATTCTCCCCGAGCTTGGCCTTTCTACCTCTCCAGACTTAACTCTTATACTCCAACTATACATTCTAGTAATCGATGTGTTTTTCAATTCCCTGAGCAAATCATGGGCAGGTGTACACAGGATTTTAACTGTGTTTCATGTGTCTGGGCGTTTGCCTATGTCCACACGTTCCCTCTGTGGCGTGTCTTTACTTCCTCTCACCACCTGGATAATTCCTACTTGTTCTTTCACAACTTGGTTCATGTGTCTTTTCCTCTGGAAGATTTTCCAAACTCCCTGGTTGGGGTAGATGCCCTCCTCCTTGCTCCCATAGCACATCATGTGTATTTTCATTTTTCAATTTACCAAATTTTCTTAAATTTATATGTTTTATTCTGTCTCCCTCATTAAATCATAAGCTCTTGGCAAGAATGCACCTTGTCCTAGCTATCTTTTTGTCACAGGATCTAGCATGTGCACAATAAATCTTATTTGAACTTAATTGAATGAAATGATGCCAAGAACAGGGCTTTACTCTTGTATTTCTCAATTTATTTTCTAAGCGTGGTTATATTCACGTCCTCATTTCACAAATAGAGAAATGCAGGCCACATAACGCAGGATAGAACCTGAAGATCCTGCCCATGATCAGGCTTCTAGGAAGAGTTATTAGTGCACATTTTCCCTTTCATAGCTAAGCCCTCTTCAATCCACCATGCCGCACAAATTGTTCTCGCTAATAAGATCTCAGTGGTGACCACATTGCAAAATCCAATATATATCCTCCGTGGACCCCTTACTTGATTTCCCTGAGTGATCATTCTCTGCATTTGATATTCTTTTCTTTCCTTGGCTTCTATAATGCGTAACTTATTATACTATAATGCACAATCCAGTGTTCTTGCTACCTCATCTGGCCAATCCTTCTCATTCCACTTTGGGAGTCCTACCTGTTCTGCTTAGCAATTGGAGCTCTTCAAAGATAAGTCTTGGACTCTTTTTTGTTTCTCATCCCACATTCTTTCTATTTTTTTTTAGAGACAGGGTCATGCTCTGTCACCCAGACTGGAGTATAGTGGCGTGATCATAGCTCACTATAACCTCAAACTCCTGGGCTCCAGCAATCCTCCCACCTCAGCCACCCGAGTAGCTAGGACTACAGGTATGTGCTGCCATACCTGGTTAATTTTTAAATTTTTTTGTAGAGACAGGGTCTCACTATGTTGCCCAGGCTTGTCTTAAACTCCTGGCCTCAAGCAATCTTCCTGTCTTGTCCTCCCAAAGTACGGGATTCCAGACATGATCCACTGTGCTCAGCTCTTCCTCCCACATTCTTCTCCTGTAAAGTCTCATCCACTCCCACAGCCTATTAAAAATATTATATATACACACTAATAACTTAGAGATTGGTCTCTTCAACTCAGATCTCTCTGTGTTCCAAAGGTATACCTAAAACATTTACTTAGTATTCCTTCTTGGATGCCTCTCATCTCAATTTTTACGTGTCTGAATCTGAATTCATTTTCTTGTCCCTCAAATCTACTCTTTATCTAGTATTCTCCATCTCCCCATCCCCTATCCTCCCGATTGCTCATTACAGAAATGCTATTACCCTTGACCTTTGTCTCTTTTTAAAACACCTTTCAAGCCTCCCCTTGTGGATCCACTTGAATCTGCCGACCTGTCCATACATCCACTGCTAGCCTTCCAGCTCAGCTGCCGCTACCTCTTGTACGAACTACAGCAGTAGCTTCCAGCTGCACCTGTACTCTCACCCACCCCTGCCAACATCTTCCTTTGCTCATCTCATCCAATCCCTTCTATTTATAGATCACTGCTCTTTTAAAAATAAAATTTTGATCATGTTATATTTCTGATTTAAATCTCAAAGTCTTTTCTGTTTCTCTTAGGATAATACAGAACATCCTTGACATGGCTTACAAGACCCTGCATGATCTGGTGCTCAAGTTTCCATTTCTCTAAATTCTTTCCATTTTAGTGCTAATCGCAACATAATTATATCATTATTGGTGTGCTTTCTTTTCTTTTTCTAACTATCTTCCCCATTAGAATGTAAATTCCATGAGATCAGTGTCTAGCTCTGTCCTTGTTTTAATCTGTTTTCTGCTGCTATAGAATACTTGAGACTGAGTAATTTATAATAAACAGAAACTTACGTTTTTTAGAGACAATTTTATTCTTAATGTTTATTTATTATTTGTGGAAGCTGAGAAGCCAAGAGCATGGCGCCAGCATACAGCAAGGGCCTTCCTGCTGCATCATTCCAGGGTGGAAGGTGGAAGGGCAAGTGAGCTTTTAAGACAAAGAGAGGATGGGGGCCAAATTTAATTCTTTTATCAGGAATCCACTCCCACAGTAACTAACCCACTCCCATGATAAAGACATTAATCCATCCATAGGGGCAGAGCCCTCATGATCTAATCACCTCTTAAAGCTCCCTCCTCTTAATATCATCACAATGGCAATTAAATTTCAACATGAGTTTCGGAGGGGACATTCAAACCATAGCAATCCTCTTGATCACTAGTTACAGGAACCTAGCATAAAGCATTGTGTACAAAAGATAGTCAATATTAATACATATTTGTTAAATGAATTAATGAATCAATTAATGACACCTTGTTTTTGGTGCACTAAAAACAGGTCATCCTTTAGAGCTCCTCCTCTGGGCAATTCTCCCAATTCAAGCACTCTTAAAAATTCTTATTTTAAAGAATTAAATCTAGCCACATTGTATTCCAAATTATCCACATTTCTTTCTATTTTTTGTTTATTCATACATAAAATTCAACTATGTGCCAAGCATGGGAGTAATAGAAGTAAAAGAACAGCAAGGCACAGTGGGCAAATGCATAAACATTTCATAGCATTGTGACTCAGCATTTTCAGTCAGTGTGCGCCTTATAATATCAAAAATATTAATAAGTGACCAGGGTGGAAGGAAACAAGATACTCATATTTAACGAAAAAATGCTTCTATGTTAAAAAATGTTGAAAGTGTAGGAATTCACAGGCTTTGGCTATTATAATATTTGCATGCTGTTGTCTAATTCCCAGCACAGTAGTACTCAAATTAGTACTGAGGAACTAGCAAATGACACAGTGAAAAAATAGCTAGTAATTATAATAAATAAAAAATAATTTCATTTATTATACTTACTAAATCTCTTGCATCCAGGAAATCAGCACAGTTTGTTCCTGAAGAAGTGAAAACATGTAACTTTAGCACAGTATTAATGTTTTATTGCACTAAGAATACTTACCAAGAAAAAGTTGACTCTCTTGAACTTTCATAAACATTGTGGGTTTTTGTAGGCTGAACAAAATATGTCACATTAAAGTACTGCAAATTCCTAGACTGAAATCTGAGGCAAAGTTCAAATCCCTTCATCTTTTTTTATTTTTTTTTTGGCAGACTGCGTGTTTCTACTGAACCACAAAGCTGATCCTACCCAGGACTCCCATGTAAAATGCTTCTTGATTACAAATATTTATTTGAATCTGATTTAAACTGTTAGAAGCTTTCTTCTGGGAGGAAAATTAAGAGACCATAACATCATAACATATTTTAAACATTTCCAGAATCACCAGGTAGTATTAATTAATCCAGAAAAATCATGATAACTAAAATATTCGGTGATTAGTGTCTAGATAAACCTTTAAGTACTACAGGTCTTTGTGCTTAAGCCTGTGTTATTGAAATCTTTGTAAAATAAAAATTTCGCCTTCCCTATAATGGGGAGGTAGTGTGGAGCGAACTCTTGCAATCAGCCCTGAGCAGCGTCCCTGCCCGGGTTCCATCGTGTACCCGAGTGTGTGTACACGGAGCCCTCCTAGGAGGACGCGCGTCCCCAGACTGCCCTTTCTGCCTAGCTCAGGCTGACTTTAGAACTAGGTGCGCCGAAACTACACTTCGTGGAAGATAAAATAAACTGTCATACTGGTTTTTTTTTTTTCCTTCTCCTTTTTGACATTTCCTGGTGTCTATTTTGGCAACCTCTCCTACATAGCAGGGGAAAGCACTGGACACTCCCAAGTTTGGCCCCAGGAACGGCTGCCACAAATCTCCTTCCCTCCCTTCCTTCTGGGGCACTTGTGCCAAAACAGCTCAGGATAAAAGGCATTTTCAGTATTTGCTGTATTTTTCCTTTTGGTTAAAGACATGGAAATTTAGAAGAGAGAAAACCGCTAAATGAGCCCGTAAGAGCTGAAGCGCTGAGTGTGCTCACAGGCCGCAGGAAAGTTCCCCGGGAACAGAAGGGAGGGCGATCGGACTGAGAGGGCGCAGCTGGTCCTCGCAGGGAAGAGGTTCGAGTCCCAGTGGAGAAGTTGGGTTGTTCAACTCCTCCATGTTCAAGGAAAAGGAGGAGAAATGGTACAGGGAAAGACCACCTAAAAAATAAGGAAATAATGGGAAAGCTTTGCCTGATGCTCTGTGTCTTCCCTGGAAAGACATTCTCTGTGAGGAGACGGCCATCCACCAGAAACGAGGAAGATGGCTGAGGAGAGAGCAAGGAACAGCTAAAACTCCAAGACTGAGTGTCGAGGGAAGGAGGGTTAAAGACAAGGAGGAGGGATAATGATGGTGTTGCAGTGGTTGGCAGGACCCTGTGACTTAGTAATAACAGGTCATAAGCAGGACTGTATCTGTATTCCATCGTTAAGAAAAACAATACAAAATTGCCAACACAGAACATGTGCAAAAGTAAATATTTAGAATCAGAAAAGAAATCACAACGAATTACAATCATTTACTTTTGCTATTTGACAGAAACTTATGACTGTGGGAATCCATTGCCAGGGCTTTGGAAGAATCTCTTGTAAGAAAGGAGATTATAATTTAAAGCTTCATCTGCTTTATGGTAAATCTTCCAGCAGTCATAAGGATATAAATGCCACTAGAGTAAAGGTCTGGCAGGCACAGTACTACATTCCAGACCCGCCTCAAAGGAACTTTTGTGGAAGAAGATGATGGATACTGTCCCAGTGCTGGCCTCAAAACATTCACAATGTACTCAGAACACCACTGATTTCTGATTTTTTACAAAACTCGAATAAGAACATGCATGTGAAAATGCTTTAAGAACTATAAAGTTCTCCCCCAATGTATATTTTTCTTACATTCTGCAAAACCCATTATATCACAATCAGTAATCAAGTTTATTTCAGCCTTCAATGAACCTATTTATTTTTACCTTGCATAAGCTGCTTAGGATTTTTTAAAATAATTACTATGTAATATTACCTTTCATTTTTCCTAGAACATTCTTCTCTCACTTTCTACATTCCATATTTGAGACAACATAATTTTAATCAGCATTTAAAAATGACTCACCCTCAGCCTACATTTTTCCATAGTGAAGTTCTAAACTTTGCTTTCATTTTCTTTTGGTAACTCCTTAATTTCCTTGGTAATATACAGTTCTCATCTTTGTGCTTTTTCTGCATTGGCCCTTGTGTTTCCTAAGGTACATGGCTTAAACTATAGCCAAAGTGGCATGGAAGAAAGTGGCATAGTTTTATAAATCACTCTAGCGTTTGTGTTTGTGTGTGTGTGCTTTTAATTCTCTTGCTATATATGCCTAGCATTTGGTCATTTTTTAGCAATAATGAGCAGATTTCTTTTCAGTTTGATATCTCAGATTTTCTTTAATAGTAGTAGTTAGTTGGAATAGTAGGAGAAATTTGGTCAGGATGATTCACGCTGCAAAGGAAGTTTGGAATAGCAGGCAAAGGCATTCAAGCTACTGCAGACAGTGGGTGAATGAAGCAGACAGAAGGTGATAGGAAGCAGGGAGGCTGCAATCTGAAAAGAGCATCTGAGAGAGGAAAAGGCAAGTAAGGTCAGGGGAGCATTGGTTAATTGACAAGATAAGACGGCTATGGTCCTAGAGAAAAAGCAAGAAGTTGGCTGTACATTGTAGTAAGGGCCAAGGTTCTTTCATGTGATGAGTGGCCATGTAGGATGGAGTAGGAGGCCAGGATGATCGACTAGATAGAACTTGTGAGGTAGGGATTAGAGGAGTGGTTCTCAGCCCTGACTGCACATCACAATCATGTGGAAAGTTTTAAAACATATGAATGCCCTGGGCCCACAGACCAATTAAATAAGGATCTGCAGGTGGGCCTAGGCATCTGGAGGCTTGAAGAATCACCAGGTGATTCTTGTATGCAGTCAGAATTGAGAACTAAGAATTTGACTAGTTGTTCACACATGGAGAGGTTTTTATACTCCTGCTGGTCCATCTGGCCTTACCCCTTACCAACTGAATCAGAAGATTTGGGGGCAAGATCTGGGCAAAAACAGTTTTAAAATTTCCTAGGAGTTTTCAACATGCAACCAACTTTAGGAACCACTGGGTTAAAGCAGCGGTCCCCAACCTTTCTGGCACCAGGGATGGGTTTGCAGGGAGGGGTAGGTGGAGCTCAGGCAGTGATGTGGGCAGTGGGGAGCAGCTATAAATACAGATGAGAGTCACTCACTCACCTGCTGCTCACCTCCTGCTGTGCAGCCTGGTTCCTAACAGGCCACGGACCAGGGGTTGGGGATCCCAGGGTTAGAGGGATTGTATCCTGTGATCTACTATGCGCCACTAATACAGTGAAATTATGTTGTGTGATAGCCCTTGTGTATTAAAATAATACTTTAAATCTTGAAATTTAAGGCACAGAAAGGAATGCAGTGCTGCTGCTTGTCTTAGTTCTGATAGTTTAGTACACTTTTCAAATTTAACAAAATTAGAATGACAGAATTTTGAAAACTGTAGGAGACCTTAGAGAGGTAATCCAGCCACCGCCTTTTTTACATATGATAAATAAGAGGTCCAGAAAGGATACTTTAATTGTTCATGGTCACTTGGGTAGTTAACAGGGAAGGTCCTCTGATAGATCTTTTCAGTTTTCTTTCTATTCCACAATGCTGGCTTCATTAAAACTATTAGTTCTGAAACGACAAACACTAAAAGAGAAGTGATTTAACTTATAAAATCTACAAAGTACACAGACAGGGTGAATGTGAACTTGTTCACAGAACTATAGAACACTAGAAGTAACAGGTGCCCTCAAAGCATGAACATATTTATCTTAAAACCATTAAAATTAAACCATTAAAAAAACACCTTATGCCAAACATGGCATTTAAATCAGTGGCCATGAAAATCCTTCAAGCCACATAGAGCCATTGGGTAGCCACTGTATTTATGTAGGAGGGCTAGAATTTTGGGGGCTTTTAGATCTGGGAAAATATGTAGGTTTCCTAAGGTCACATGCTAAACTGTATAAGAAAATTTTGCAATCAGTACTTAGACCCTCAATCATGTGGCTCTCATGTGTTTTCATATTCCCTGAGTTGGTTAGTCTAATTCCTGAACTAACCCAACATAGAAGAAATCCAAACAAAAGTTCTCTTTGGGGAATAAAGTTAACTTCATATGATTATATTGTTTGTTAAATATGCTCACTTCCTTGTGCATTTATGGACTTCAGTCCCAGTATGTGATCTTTGCAAAAAAAATGTAGCAGACACATCCCCTCTACTCTGAGTGCTATCCTTTGGGAGGCAGGTTGCATGCTGCTAACTGCAGGGTTTTATTTCCAGCTATTTCCTGGCCTATACCTTTACCAGTGACTAGAAACACTAGAGCATACTGATGAAAACTAACAGCAACTTGAAGGAGGGAATGTGAATAGATTAGATCATTGAATTGGGATTCAGAAAGGTCTCCATGGGAGGAAATGAGTGCCCAGATCTAAGCAGATACAATTCAGTGGGGAGAACACAAGCCCATGTACTTGAACATAGTACAGCAGTATAGAGGGGAAAAGCACTCGTCTTACAGGGTTTGAAGGGCTGTTATTGGAAGAGAGTTTCTAAGCCTAAGATCCATAGACCATTTATAGGCCTTAGGGGGTCTGCAATTTCCTAGAATTTTTTTTGCAAACCCTTTTGTGCATTTCTACATTTTTTTTCTAGAGATAGGGCCTGTCATTTTAATTAAATGTTCAAAATAAAAAAAAAAACAAACAGATTAGACCTAAAAGTTATAACTAGGGAAAATTTTAAAAGGGAGCTACAGACATATTTTAATCTCAATTTGAGGAAGAAGTTTCTCACACTTAAAGCTGTCCAAAGATGGAATAAGCTATCAAGGGAAGTTTCAAATTTCCAGACCATTTGGCAAGAATATTGTAGAGGGGATTAAAGCAACAGATGGTTGGTTGAAATGTGTTTTTACGTTTCTATAAAACAAATGACTGTGTACATGGAGAGAATGCCTGAATACAATTAATGTGAATGCTGGTGGAGTTAGGAAGTCTCAGAGCACTGAGGCCCTGAACCAAGAGGCCACAAGTGATGACAGGAATCATGGGTAGTGGGAGGTGCCTCCTCTTTGCAGTTGCTGGTTACAGATTGTTAGACCCAAACGCCATCCTAGTGGTTTTGTTTTGCCTTTGCATCTAGAGGAGGACTTATTCTACAACTAGGTTCTTTATGATATCTGATAAATGCCCACAAACTGTTACAGTAGGGAAGCCGGTAGAAAAATGAAAGTGGAGGGTACAGTGGTTAAGACCCTGGACTGTGGAGATAGGCCCCTACCTCTGTATTTGTTGGCTGTGTGTGACCTTGGAGAGGCTATATAGCTACTTCATGCTTCATTTCCTCATACGTAAAATGAGAATGACAGTAGTAACTACATTCTAGAAAATTCCTTACCTCTCTGGCTTTGTGCTTTTCATTTGTAAAGGGTGAACACATTAACATTTAGACAAAGGTACTATTCCACTTAATACTGCCTTTAACAACTCAAAGAGTCAAAGCGCTTACTTAGAAAGCAGAGTTCAACAATACTTTTTATAAGTGTAGGCTTTTATTAATTCTTAATTTGCGTGCAGTGCTTTAGCTTAGGTTTTGAAATCATCTGCAAAGTATACTATCTGCTCCCTCATCAGGCTTAGTTAGAGCCTCACCCATGTTTTTAACTTGCTGTCTATAGAACTCTGCCCGGAATTTTAATTAGAATGTCTTGGAGGTATATTTTGTATCTGTAGATTTCAAGGGCTTCACAGTAATCCTGATTTGGCTTCTAGCCAGAGTTGGGATTCCCAGATCTAGAGAGGGGTTCTGCTTCCCAAGCAGTTAGAGCCTTGGCTACCTCCTAACAGGTGACTGACTCTCCTCTGCTTGAGCGTTTTTTGAACAGAGAGTGCCTTGCTAATTGGCTAGGGAGGTTCATCATGCTGTATGGCCTATTTAAAGTTTTCTTTTTGTCTTAAAATGCATTGCATATATGTATTTAATGTGTAAGAATGCATACATCCTTAATGAATAATTGATGAAGCCTCATATTTAGGGTAATAGGTTTTTGCTTTTAAATTTAGCTTCAAATGCTAAATTATTAGTGTCAGCAAACATACATCAATAAAGTCTGTTGGTTTGGACTCCACTATTTTGAAGTTTGTCATAATTGGCTGGAATGATGTATATACATTTGCTAAGTAAGTCATCTTCATTATAACATAAATTAATAGCATACTCAAACATTTAAGAGGCTTAAAAGAACTGCTTTTAAGCACCTTGAAGTACTTTATAAACAACTAATGAAATGCCAATTATGTATTACTTTTATCTATTTATCACATTTTTTTCTTAAGAGGAAACAGAGACTTAGGTTGACAAGGTCAACCTTCAAATCTGGGTTCTTGGCGTTCTTTGAAAAGAATGATTTTATCAGGTACTTATCTTCTGGTCAGGCTTCTGGGTTTTTGTTTTTGTTTTTTCTCACCTGCCATGCCCTGCTTGGGCTGCTCTTTTAATTTATTACTCATGCAAAGTGTTTGAGGGATAGTCCACGCCAATTTGCGGATGTGAGATTTTCTTCCGGCAGTTCAAGATGTCGTTCTCCTGAGGTGTCTGGGAAATCTGCCTTCTATTTTTTATGTTGGTTTAAAAGTAAAATAATCAGAAAGGAGATAGCCCCTCCTCGGACTTTCCTTTCATCACTAAGACACATCACCGGGGGGCCTTCTCCCAATCACTGCAGCCTGGAGCCCTGCAAGAGCTAACCCACAGTCCTGAAGCCCCTGCTCCCGGCTCAGCCCACGTGCATTACTGACTCTCCGCTTCTTCCGCTGTTTTATGACTTTCTTCCTCAAAAGAGCTCCACCATTTAAAATTCTGTCCTTTGAACATTTCCTTTCCCAAAGTTAAATAACTATTAAGAGAAAAACTCTCATCTTGTATTCAAAAGCAGAGGCGCTGTAACTTCAATGGAACTCTTAGATATAAAATTTCCTCAATGTATACTTTAGGATTAAAATCCAATCTTCAGATAACTATAAAGTCGGAGAGAGTGACTTTATAGTTCTCCTTTGCACCTGAAAATCCAGCTATCTTCACTGTCGAATGGGTCCCCAATGGCTGTCCAGGAATGCACTCTGCCGTGGTGGAGCATACATTTGGGGAAAGGATCCAGTGGGGAAAACAGATTCTGCTTGAAGCAAGATGACTTTAGAAGAAGAATGCAAAGTACATGCTGGTGAGGGGAGCACCTATCACAGCTTGGTGGGGACAGTGCACAGGACTGCCTTATGGACAGGTGATGCTTGAGCTGAGTCCTAAAGGTAACGACTTTGATAATGCCTCACACGTGGAGTTGGAGTCTGTGAAGGGGGAGAGAGGATTTCCAGTGCAAAGGCAGCGTGCATTTCAGGAATAGAGCATCTTGCACCGTGTCTGGCTGGATATAACAAGTGAGTCCTCGATATAAGTTTGTAGTGTAAATAAGTCTGTAGCATGATTGAGAGAATTATAAGCATCAACACATTCTGTAAGAGATTAACAGAATTTGTGCGGATTCCAGAACTTGCAAATTTAGAGAGGTCATTGTTAGGCAAGTACTCTGAAATAGAGAGAAGGGGAAGTTAAAATTATTTATCTTTGGAGCGGGGTGTGGTGGCTCATGCCTGTAATCCTAGCACTCTGGGAGGCCAAGGCAGACCAGCCTGAGCAAGAATAAGACCCCGTCTCTACTAAATATAGAAAAATTAGCCAGGCATGGTGGCGCATGCCTGTAGTCCCAGCTGCTTGGGAGGCTGAGGCAGAAGCACCACTTGAGCCCAGGAGTTTGAGGTTGCTGTGAGCTAGGCTGTAGCCATGGCACTCTAGCCCGGGCAAAAGAGTGAGACTCTGTCTTTAAAAAAAAAAAATTATTTATCTTAAAATAAAATTCCATTAAACAATTATATATGTCAAAAACAGATAATTTGATAATTAATATTTATGATAATTAATATTATAATTAATATAAATATTAATTATATAAATATAATTTATATTATATAGATTACATAACTATATGATTATTATAATTTATATAAATATAAATATTAATAATAGTAAATAATTTAAAATACCAGTCAGAATTAATACAAAATGTAAAGAGTAAAATTTTTGTTGTCTTTTCATAGCAGGTGTGGTTTCTTACTTTTAAGTAGACAGAATATCTTGGTGGAGGTTTTTCTTTAACTCAGTTATGTGGCAGGAAATTTAGTGGCTTTTGAAAATTATTCCTTTTGAAACATGCCCTTTGATCCGAAGCAAGAGAAAGCATTATAGGCGGACCCTGGTGAAATAAGTTTTTATTTTCAGGAAATTCATAGGAATAGAATTAAT
>CAUYRT010008508.1:0-16808 GCA_963574885.1 Lepilemur ruficaudatus | reverse complement strand
GAGTCTCACTCTGTTGCCTGGGCTAGAGTGCCGTGGCATCAGCCTAGCTCACAGCAACCTCAAACTCCTGGGCTCAAGCGATCCTCCTGCCTCAGCCTCCCAAGTAGCTGGGACTACAGGCAAGCGCCACCATGCCAGGCTAATTTTTTCTATATATTTTTAGTTGGCCAATTAATTTCTTTCTATTTTTAGTAGAGACGGGGTCTCGCTCTTGCTCAGGCTGGCTTCGAACTCCTGACCCTGAGCGATCCGCCCGCTTCGGCCTCCCAGAGTGCTAGGATTACAGGCGTGAGACACCATGCCCAGCTGAAAGCCCATATGAAAAGAATGAAAAGACAAACTACAAATTGGGAGAAAATATGCACAAGCCACATATCTAACAAAGTACACATATCTATTAATATAACACTTAAAGAACTCTCAAAATTCAACATTAAATAAATCCAGTTAGAAAATGAGCAAGATAATATGCAGATATTTCACTGAAGAGATTATACAGATGGGCACCAGGCACAGTGGCTCATGCCTGTAATGCCAGCGATTCAGAAGACCGAAGCGGGAGGATTGCTTCAGGCCAGGAGTTGGAGGATACACAGACAGGGAATAAACACCTGAAAAGATATTCAACATTGTTAACCATCAGATCAGAGAAATGCAAATTACCACCACAATGAGATATCACTATATACCTATCAGAATAGCCAAAATAAAAAATGCCAAATACTGGTGAGGACATGAAGAAACTGAATCATTTATACATTGCTCATGGAAAACAGTTTGGCAGTTTCTTTAAAAATTAAACACGTGCTTACCACATGGCCTAGCAACTGCACTCGGGCATTTATCCCAGAGACATGAAAACTTATGTTTATACAAGAACTGTACATGAATATCACAAATGTCCTCCAGTGGGTGAATGGTTAAACTGAGACACATCCATACCATAGAATACAACTCAGCAACAAAAAAGAACAAACTATGGACACATGCAAGGGTCTGGATGAATCTCCAGAAAATTATGCTGAATGAAAAAGGCCAATCCCCAAAGTTACATGCTGTATGATTCCATCTATATAATATCTGTGAAATGACAAAATTATAGAAATGGAGAACAGATTACTGGTTGCCTGGGGTTAAAGAGGTGGGGAAGGGGAAGGCAATGAATATGGTTAGAACAGGGCTACAGGAGGGATCACCTGATGACACTGTTCAGTATCTTGACTGTGGTGGCAGATACATGAACATGCACAGGTGACAGAATTGTATAGAACTAAACACACATACACACATAGGAGTGTAAGTAAAACTGGGGAAACCTAAATAACATTGGTGGATTGTATCAATGTCAATATTCTGGCTGTGATATTACAGTTTTCTAAAATGTTACCATTGGGGAAAACTGGGCAAAATGTACGGAGATTTCCCTTTGTTGTTTTTCCAACTGCATGTGAATCTGCAATTATCTTAATAAAAATTTTAATTAAAACAAAATACCCATGTTGCTGGAGCTTGGTGGATGAGCAGGAGAGTGATAAGAGACAAGTAGATGAACTAAGCAGAGGCCAAATGGTTCAGGACCTGGTAACCCATGGAAGGAGTCTGGATTTTATTCTAAGCCCACTGGGAAGCCATTGGAGGAGAGTCACACGAACTTATTTACATTTTAGCAAATCATTCTGGATGCTGTGTGCAGTTTGGACACCACTGTCACAGACCAGTATTTCTCCCTATATTGCTACCATTGTAGCAAGAAATTCTGCTATCTTGGATCAGAAGTGAGTGAAGATGGAGAGATGGGAATGAGTATAGGATATATTTTGGAAGTAGAGCTAACAGAAACTCTAGCTGGATGGGTGGCTATGAAGTTCTCAGACCATAGAATTTTCTAGAATTAGGTCAATTCTACATGCACACACCCTGAGCTATTCTTATAAGACACATGAATTTTCAGAAGTGAAGATGGTGCCCCCAAAGTTTGGGTATATGGTGACAGCACAGCCTATCATAGAGGGCTGGTGGTAGCCTTTAGGATACCTTTAGAAATTAGAAATCTCAAGCTACAAAAATTTGTAAAATAGAATTAGAATAAAAATGGCTCCTCTTGGCAGACAAATTAGAAAAAGAGGTCAACCTCCAGGTGGATGCAGCCCCGTGTGGGGCACAAGGCTTGGTGAGGAGATCACAGGATGAACTTCAGTCCCACACCCCTTTAGCCAGGCACCTTTGTGCGGGGCACAAACCCTGCGGCCTGGTTACCATACCTAGACGCTTGAGTCCTGCCTGCTGTTATTGCTTTGCTTGGTAACCAGGGGACAGACAATTATGTAAATTCTGCCTTTTCTTGGGTTCCATGGGAGAGTCAGATGTGGTGGCCACGACATGTGGGCAAGACTTCAGCTTTGGGTAAAATCCATGTGCACCCAGAGGCTCCCGGGCTCAGCTGATCTAGGAAATTAATTGCTCATTGATCCCCTTGAGACTGAAGAACTGGGCTACCAGTTCACTTCACTGGCAAAAGGAACCCAGTTTCCTGTGGGTTTCGTTATATCCTGGCAAGTGGAGCCATGGAATGTTTCTTAAAGCAGTTTGGGAATCCGAAAAATTCCAGCACAGTCCACATCATTCCAGCATAATTCTAACATATTCTGGTTTGCAAAAGGGATCCTGGCTAGGGGACAAAGAGTGTGATTTATACAGCGTTCAATCAGACCCCTAGAACCCAGTGTTTCCATTTATAATGGTATCTGAGCAATCTGAGTCTAGTGGCTTCCCTTGTTAATGTCTTAGGGCACAGCACCAATGGTGGCGAGAGGCCAGGTGAAGATGATTGTGAGAATAGTTCCACAGCTTCCCTTGCCTGTCACTGATGCACAGGGTGTGGAGTATAAGTATCATTTTTGTGGTCTCCAGCATCCCCAGCCTTGGGTACCTGGTCAGCAAACTCTAAGGGGTATGGGCAGAAGGTGAGAGTGTGGAGGTGCCAGGACACTAGCAGAATGACATTTGAGTGAGCGTGCTGAGATCCAGATGGAGGGACACGGCTACGGTAGGGCATGGCAGCAGAAGGACACAGAGGGGCACATCAGGAGCCAATGTGCTGAGCCAATGGTGTTCAGAGAACCAAGGGGAGTGGAAATGAGACACCTGAAGTGAAGTTGAAGGAGACAAAGCGAGAACACAGGCAGTCACTGCCCCAGCAGGCCTGTTCCATGCCTGTATTTCTCTGGACAGACTGAGCCTAGTTAAGAGGGCCGGGAAGAGGAAAATAACAGGCATTCTGTACCTCTCTAGGCTGTACTAGGCACTCTCAGTCCTGTGTAGAGGTGGTGGAGGATTTGTCCTGCAAGGTGTTCTGCAAGATTTCCTCTCAGGATAAATATCCTTGGGTGGGCAGCCTGACCCTCTGAAATGTTTTTATCAGAAACACATGCACTTCAAACCGTTAACATGCAAAAGGTCTTGTAGAAGCCAAGTCTTCCAGCAGAGGGCAGCATCCGCTGGTTATATTTCTCCATTCCTGAGCAAGTCTAGTGACTGCATTAGGGAAATTGAGGCAGGAGGAGATGTGGTCCGGAAAATGGGAAGGAAGTGAATTTCCTCATATTTCTTCTTCTCTTGTAATGTCATGGTATGTTTTGAGACTCGGCTATTATTGAGTACTTCTCTCCATTGAGGACCAAGTCATAGCAGGACCAAAGAAGCTAATAGGGACTTTCAGCTTTTTTTACCCAAAGAACCTTGGGTAAAAGAGTGATCACTTTTGCAGGAAAAGTAGCTACTAGGACTGTTTATAGCACAGATTTCTTTTTTGTGACATGTGAAAACCCAGGCTTTATCTAGTTTGAACCCCCTGAACGTGGTTTATCTCAATATGAGCTCATCTTCCTTCCCCTTTCCAAGGGGGCCCTCCTCAAGTTCCCCTATTATCAGTAGCTGTCTCACTTCCTTTTAGAAGTCCCCACCCAGTAGCTGCCACATTTCACTTTGGTGAAAGGAGTAACGAAGAATGGGTAAACTGGCCTGGAGCTCACTTGTCCTCCTCGTTAGGACTCAAAGCTGCCTGGGCCCTCTCTCCCCAAGGTCAACCAGCAACATAACGGGGACCTGCATGTCTGCAATTGGTGTGAAACTTTGGAGAGGAGCTTGTGTGGGACTTTCTTCCCCTTTTAGCCTGAGAAAACTGAGACAAGTCTTAGCCACTCCCTGATAACACAATTAGTAACAAGCAGATGTGGTATTTGAGCAGAGGTCTCTTGACTGCAAATCTAGTCCTTATTCTGTGACATTGGAGGGGCTTCTGAACAATAGACACTTGATTGATGTTCATTGGGAGGTCATATATATATCACACAGTAGTTAAAATCCCAGTGTCTGACAACTGGGTTTTGATGTGTTGGGGGGGAGGAGGGATAAAGTATATGTAACATAAAATTTACCATTTTAACCATTTTTGAGTATATAATTCAGTGGCATTAAATATATTCAAAATATTGCGCAATCACCACTGTTATCCATTCCATTTCCAGAACTTTTTCGTCATTGCAAAGAGAAACTCTGTACTGACAACTGGTTTTTGAATTCAGGTTTTGCCACGTAGTAGCTGTGTAAACTTGTACAAATTCCTTAGTTTCTCAGGGTGTCAAATTCCTCATTCATAAGATGAGGATAATAATAGCACCTGCCTCATAGGATTGCACATATATAGTAATATTAATACTTATTAATATTAATTGCTAATAATTCATAGGTTAATGGATTAGGATTTATACCATATTTACTGAGTTCTCACTCTATGTCAAGCACTGTGCCTGAGCTAGTGAGTGGCAGGGAGAAGGCAAACTCAGGTTGGCTTGACCTCGGGGCTTGCATCTGTACTGCTTGTACCATCAGGATTGAATGAGATAAGGATGTTCAGTGCCTGTCACGTAGCATTCCCTCAATAAATGCTAGTTATTTTTGATTTGTTTTATTTATTCTTTTAGAGCAGGGTCTCCCTATGTTGCTCATGCTGGCCTCGAACTCCTGGCCCCAGGTGAACCTCCTGCCTCAGCCTCCCACGTAGCTGGGGCTACAGGCATGCACCAGCACACTGGGCTTAAAAGCTAGCTGTTTTATTGTTATTGTTTCTGCTACAAATTGAGTTTGAAACTCATGCCTTCCTTAGCCTCTCTGGTGACAGTAGGTTGCTTTCTCCTCCTATACAGGGAATGTCACAAATAGCAATACATTTTCCCTCCACTGAAGTAGAAGAAAGAGGCAGGCAGCCTCTTTGTGTATGTATGACTAGCCACATCTGCCTGTCACCTAGGAACTGCCCCCTTAGCTGCATGGCTGAAGGATACCCATCTCTTTCTCCGTTTCTCCCCCATGGCAAGCCCAGGGCTTGGCAGGGACAGCAGTGACAAAGGCCAACTTCCAAAGCTGCTTTCCACAGCTACTTTGACCTACCCCTCCTCTCCCTGCACCCAGCAAGACCCCCATAACCCTTCCGGGCAGTAGAAAACAGTGTCAAAGGGGGAAAAGAGAAGCAAGAGAACCCCATCCTCCTCAGCCAGTCCTACCACCACTGAAATTTCCCCACCTCACCCTCTCGCTCTTTCAGTGCCAGTCTCGTGCTTGGGCTGGCCAGAGGTGAGGGAGAAGAGAATAGGGAAGGGGGACAGAATGGGAAAGTAGGGGGCTCTGTTCCTTATGTCCTGTTCATTTCCTAGCCCTTACCCTGTGCTTCTCTTCCAAATCTACAAACCTATTCTAGATCCCAGCATCCTTTCTCCAGCAACTCACAGCCTTCAGCCTGCTGGACTCCCCATCTTTACCCCTCACCCTGAGTCACCTAAACTAGGGGAGTCATTGTCCAGCTCCAAGCAGTTCCAACAAGCTCTCCCTGTTCCTGCTGTCAAAGGTAGCCTGAGATCTTCAAGTTATGTATCTGGATTCTCCCCACATACTCTGGCCCAACAGGAGGGATTGTTTGACATTTCTAGACCACGGCCCACAGATTCCTACTTTCATGCCTTTGCTTCTGTTGTTCCTTCTCCTTGAAACACTCTACCCCTTTTACTGTCATTGTTCATCTCAAGTTCAACTGTCTTCATAAAGCTTTGCCTGGTTTCTTCTTCCCGGATGTGGTATCTTCCCCTTTTCTGTCTTCACTGTTCCCTGCGTGTACCCCTCTAAATGGCACTTCAGATAGCTTCTTATAGTCACTCATGCTAATATCTCGTCATCCCCTACAAGATAAATACCATTCTTAGAGGCAAGGACCCTTTCCGAATCACATTTGTAGCCTTTGTAATACCTTGCACATAGGAGACACTGGGTGAACACATCATCCAAATTGACAGACAGCCTTTTCCACAGAAACATGAGTAGGTTTTGATTACTTTATTGACTTGGTCGGGGGTGAGTAGACCCTGGGAGATCAACCATCATGTGAAACAGTTGAGCTTTAAACAATGGATTTCAACATGCACACTCTGTTTATAAATTGAGGATGGCCTAGGTTGAGGACAGCAAAAGAATGCAGCGACTGGTCATCTGCAAGTTGAGCGTTCCACCAGCAGAGGGCAATAGTGGTAGGACCCAAACTGAAACAACCTTCAGCCCAATTTCCTTTTCCCAATCTGGTCGTCCTTTCTATCAGTGGGAGGAGACAAGGGCTTGATTCCCTGGTAACAGGCAACAGAACCCCCATCAGCTTTATGGAAATTCAGAGTTGAGCTAGGAGGTGGCTGAGGAAGAAGAAGGAGAGAGTTGCTTCCATATACATTAAATTCCCTTCCATTGAATCCAAATCAATATAATTCTTTACATTTTGATGGGATACTATACGTTAATATTAAAATGATGTAAAACGACAAAGGACATATTGTAACTTGTAGCAGTTATAATTTTTAACTATTTTGCCCAAATATCCTATTTTTGACTGGGTTTTCATAGACTTTTATAAATGAAAGGGAATTTAAAGGATTGGTGGTCTAACCACTTGGAGCCCTTGTGGAGTAAAAAAAAAAAAAAAAAGAACCTTTAAAATAAATATTTCAGGCATAGAAAAAGCATAGATAATATAACCAACACTCACATATCCGCCACCCAGCTTAAGAATCAAAAATTTACAGATATGGCACTGGTTACATGGGTGCACTTTTAATTGGTGCTCTTTTCTCTACATATGGTACATTTCAATAACGTTTACCAAAAATACTGACAGATGCAAGTGAGATCCCTGTGTATTCTCCTAATCTCATCCTCCTACTGTCTACAGAGGCCCTGAATGTTAAGATTGTCATTCTCATGGACTTTTTGGTAATTTTCCTATATATGAATGCATCCATAAATATTAATAATGTATAGTATTCTGCTGCATCTTTTTAAACTTCGTAGAAATGGTGATCTAAGTATATTCTTCTTTCCTTGTTTTTTTTTCCTCCATAATGCTTTGTGTATTATTATGGAGACCAGGCATGCATTAGAAAATAGATGGTTGTAAGAAATGTACCCACATTTATACCTGTTTATAGCTGTGATTACTTTTCTTTTGCATTTTGGGACTGTCTACTTGAAACCCTTAAAGAGGTGATTAGATTTGGGAGAATCATCAACTTGGAGGACTCTCTAGAAAATAGCCTCTATCCTTCTGCCAGCCCCTTACTCAAGGCTGTACCCCAAACTTGCTTGTTCAAAGCATTAAAATATTCAACCAGAAATTTCAAACAACAAACACTTTCTGAAAGGCACCCTTGAAATGCAAAGTTGTAAGGAAAGGTATTAGGATGCTTATAAAAGTGTTACACAGACAACTCTGATTTCTTCTGAAATGTTAATGAGCTATCAGAGCTATTCAGTTTTGCATCTAGATTTTTTTTGAAAGCCTCTACTCTCAAATAGGGGCACATGAAGGCAAATTGAAGCAAATGAGTTAGGGAAACATTTTGATCTCATTTTCCTACTAAGAAGAGAAAACAATTCCTGAGATAACCTCCTTCCCCTTCTCTCCAACACTTGTACCAATATTTTATGCAAATAAGTGTTTATCAGGGTCAAAACCAGGTTATCATACAACTTCTCTCTCATTCCCTGATAAAGATTTAACAAACTAATACTGCTTTTCTTAGAAAGATTTCCATGTTAGAAGTGTGAATATTGCCAGGGAAAAAATATTTTTTTAATCTAACGATTGGAAGTCAAGGCATTTTGAAGAGTACTTCATTTTTCAAAGGTGAAACCCTCAATTTACAGCTCTGCAAAGTGAGGAATCTCACATCTCATTTTACTCAGTAAAGTTTTCTTTCCTTTAACAGCCCCATCTATGGCAATCTTAGGGAGTGCTCACTAAAGGCATATGGCTTTGGTTGCAATTTGCAGCTCCTGGAGTAGAGGTGAGAGGATTGGGTGGGAAGTGTAAATCTAAGTCAAATGTCCTGGCCAGCGCGGTGGCTCACGCCTGTAATCCTAGCACTCTGGGAGGCCGAGGCCGGCGGATCATTTGAATTCAGGAGTTCGAGACCAGCCTGAGCAAGAGTGAGACCCCCGTTTCTACCAAAAAATAGAAAGAAATTAATTGGCCAACTAAAGATATATATTTAAAAAATTAGCCAGGCATGGTGGCGCATGCCTGTAGTACCAGCTACTCGGGAGGCTGAGGCAGGAGGATCGCTTGAGCCCAGGAGTTTGAGGTTGCTGTGAGCTAGGCTGAGGCCGCGGTGCTCTAGCCCGGACAACAGAGTGAGACTCTGTCTCAAAAAAAAAAAAAATGCCCTCACATTCTTTGCAACAGCTACTTCTTCCTATAATTTAAATGGGCTAGTTTTTACTTTTTCTCAAAGAACAATTAAGGGAATAAAAAAACACTAAAATAGTCACTAGTAGATTTGTAAATAGGCCCTGTGGTGGGAAAAAAAAAGAACTAACATTTCTGCCATAGATTCATTCACGTAGTCAATAAATATTTATCGAGCCATCACTCTGTGCTGCTCATTGTCCTAGGTGCTGATGGTACAGCAGTGAGCAAGACCGACAAGGTTCTGTCCTTGTGGAGTTGATGTTCTATGGGCAGAGAGAGATGGTAATTAAGTAAACTGATAAAATAAACAAGATCATTTTAGATACTGGTAAGTACTATGTAAAAAAAAATGGGGTAAGGCAATGGAGAGCTATGGTGGGGGTCGGTGATTATTTTAGATGGAGCGGTCAGGGAAGGCTTCTCAGAGCAGTGTCTTGAATAAGAATGAGTCTGTCAACGAAAAGTTAAGAGTTATCAGAACTCAGCAATATAACTCCTACATATATACCCAAAAGAAATGAAAAGCTATGCCCATATAAAAACTTGCACATGAATGTTCATACTAGCATTATTCATAATAGCCAAAAAAATAGAAACAACTCACATGTCCATCAACTGATGAATGGATAAACAAGATGTGGTATATTCATACAATGGAATATTATTCTACCATAAGGAGGAAGGAAGTACTGATATAACATGGTTGAACTTTGAAACTATTATGCTAATTGAAATAAGCCAGTCACAAAAGTCCCCATATTGTATGATTCCATTTATATGGAATGTCCAGAATAAGTAAATTCATGGAAACAGCACATTTATGGTTTCTTAGGGCAGGGGAGGAGATGAGTAGTGAGGGGTAATAGCTAAAGGATTTGAGGTTTCTTTTTGGGGTGAACAAAAGTGTGAAATTAGATAGTGGTGATGGTTTCACAACTCTGAATATAATACACACCATGGAATTGTATACTTTATAATAGGTGAATTTTATTATATGTGAATTAAAGAAAGATATGAATCGGATCACGAATGCCTGAGAAACAATACTTTGCTACTCATTTCACAGCAACCGTAAAACATTTTAAAAGAAAGACAAAGAGTGGGTGAGTCAGTCATATGGTGATGTGAGGGGAAAGGATTTCAGGCAGAGAGAACGGCAAGAGCAAAGGCCCTGTGGGTGGGGAGAGCTTGGCTTATTTGAGGAACACAAAGCATCCAGGTATGGCTATTATTTAGCAAATGAGGAAGAGTGATGAAAAATAAGGTGGGAGA
This sequence comes from Lepilemur ruficaudatus, assembly GCA_963574885.1. Classification (NCBI taxonomy): domain Eukaryota; kingdom Metazoa; phylum Chordata; class Mammalia; order Primates; family Lepilemuridae; genus Lepilemur; species Lepilemur ruficaudatus. The sequence goes on along the minus strand of CAUYRT010008508.1, from coordinate 6,754 downwards.
AGTAGGTAGAGACCAGAAAGTACAGGAGGGTATTTTAAGGCCATTTTAATGAATTTGGATTTTTTTCTAAATCCAGTGAGAAGGCATTGGAAGGTTTTAAGCAGGGGAATTACATGATCTGGTTAAAATTTTTCAAAGAGTCCTCTGCCTGCCAAGTGGAGAATAGTTTGTGGAGTAGGGTAAAAGAAGAGACAGGGAGACTACTTATGAAGCTACTGCAGTAGTCCAAGCAAGAGGTGACAGTAGCCTGTACTAAGGAGGTGACAGAAGATGGGGAGAAGTGGGTAGATTCAGGATATATTTTAGAGGTTAAGAACTATCAGGAGGCCGGGCACGGTGGCTCACGCCTGTAATCCTAGCACTCTGGGAGCCGAGGTGGGCAGATCGTTTGAGCTCAGGAGTTTGAGACCAGCCTGAGCAAGAGTGAGACCCCATCTCTACTAAAAATAGAAAGAAATTAGCTGGACAACCAAAAATATATAGAAAAAATTAGCCGGGCATGGTGGCGCATGCCTGTAGTTCCAGCTACTCAGGAGGCTGAGGCAGGAGGATTGCTTGAGCCCAGGAGTTTGAGGTTGCTGTGAGCTAGGCTGACGCCACAGCATGCTAGCCCAAGCAACAGACAAAGACTCTTTCTAAAAAAAAAAAAAAAAAAAAGAACTATCAGGACATACTGATATAGAGTGCGGATTGTGAGGGAAAAAGAAATCAGGTGTAACATTTAGATTTGTGGTCTGAATTACAAATAAATCATTGTTCTTGTTGCAGATATCTTTCGAGCTCTTTCAGGCTATGTGAAAACATAAGACTGTGTCTAGTTGTAACTAAAGAAAGCAATCTATAGATCTGTCCCTGTTTCCTTAGTTACTTATTCACTACTATATTTCAGTTTTTACCCTTTGCTCTCTCAAATAATCCAATCCCCATCGAAAGCTAAGATAACAATGAACAGTTTTTTAATCTTAATTTTACGCTTCATTTGTATTATGTTATTATTTCCTCCTACTGTTTTCTCTTACTGTCTACTGATAAATGTAGACTTTCCAGAACAAAAACTTTCCATGAAGGTCGCTGCCTGACCACTTGTATTTGCCAGTGAGGTCAACCCAGAGTTCCAAAGAGCTACATGAGGCCACATTATTCCTGGGAGTTGCCCATGGCTTTGAATCCTCTGTGGTTTTCAATTACTTGTGCTATTCTTCTTTCCATCAACATAGCTAATTGAGTTGGCTCTAAGTCTCTGGAAAAAAAGGTTTTATAATGAAGAGTGAAGAGCTGGCCAACTTATTTCATGCAACTCAGCTAAAAAGCTCTACATGAATAACTTAATAAAGTCACGATAATGTATTTTTTTCTGTTGCATGCATCCCAGTTTTAGAAAAGCTTTGGTTTCTAAAATTGCTTTTTAAATTAAAGAATAGTTCTAAGTACAAAAGACTTATTTCTAAGAAATGAAGTAGTTGGTATTAAGTTAATTTTTGATTTTGTTAGTTGTACAGAATCATGCTGTTTCTCGTTAAGCTACTTGGAAGGTGTTCACCTTTCTTTCAGGTGCTGTTTACCTAACAAAACTTGAAAGAGACCTGTTTACAGTCAACATGTCCAAAATATGTGTCATTATTTTTCCCTCAAGCCTTATTTCTCCTCTGTTCCCTGTTCTAGTAAACAGCACTCTCATCCAACCAATCAATGGAATCAGAAACCTTCTTTATCTCTCTCATTTGATCAGTTTCAAGTCTTGTCACTTACCTTCTAAATACCTGACTCATGTGCCCATTTCTGTTCTTCCCCATTGCCACTGCTTTGGCTCAGGCCTCTCTTTCATCTAGAATATTGCAATAGTGTCCTGACAAGTCCCCCTCCTATTAGTTGTCTTCCTCTCCAAGCCATCCTTCCCATTACTGCCACTGTGATTTTTCTGAATGCAAATCTGGTTTTTAATCTTCTGCCTAAAAGCTTTCAATGGCTTCCTATAGTCTGTTGGATAAAATACAAACCCTTAGCACAGCATATTCAGCCCTCCATTATTTGTCTTCTGCTCACTTTTTCAACATCACTTCCAACATAAGGAAAATAGATGTCCCTTATGCTCTAAGTATACTGAGTTACTTACAGAGCCCCTAAATGTGTCATAAGTTATATGTCCCATTGACTTTGTAGATGTTGTTTCTCTGCCCAGAAAAATGCTCCCGTTTTCTTCCCTCATCTTGCCTCCCCAGAAAACTCCTTATTCTCTTTCAATATCCACCTCAGATGTCTTCTCTGTGAAACTTTCTGAGATCTACTCCTTGCCTCTGATAGAGAGCAGGTGTTTAACGGATGCTGATGAATGGGTAAATGCATGAATGAATGAAAGGTAGCTCATGTGGCCAAGGGTGGGCAATATGGCATAAAGAGTCAGGAATGAGAACTTCCCCGGGGCATGGGAGGATAGGAGATGTTGAGTCAGAGAGGTTGGATGAAGGGTGAGAAGGGAAGGAAAGTTGCAGCGATAGGAGTGGGCAAAGGAAAGTTTGTGGTTTCCCGGTTCAGGATGACTTTTTTATACTTAGTTTTCTTTCTTAGTTTTTTTTCTTTTTTATACTTAGTATTCTTTCACGGAAAGTGAAACATGGTAACTACTGAGCTAAAGCTGCTGATACGGGAAAGGCACTGAGATAGGCCTTCCTAGAAAGAGGAAGGAAGATGAGGTCATGTTGAGATATACATTTTTTGTTACAAATAGAGTCATATGTTTCCACATAACCCTGGAAAAGTCCACACTACAAGCAACTCTGCATGTTTATTGTTCTATTATCTCCTCTTCTTGCTAACATAATCTGGAAAGATTACTTTTTACCCAAGGAATTTTGCAAAGAAAGCTAAAAGTCCCTGAGAGCCTATGGAGTTTCCTGTATGACTTTTAACCCACATTCAATGTCAGGAAGGGATGTACTGTAATAGCTCAGCCCCCATTTGACCTGCTACCTACAGTCTTCCTCTTGTTTGCATGTGTCTGGGTGTGCCACTGATTCAAGAAGTGCTGGAACCCCGAGCAAGAATTTGCAAAGTTTCCAAGTATGCAAATGCTGAAGCAGTGCACCCAGAAGAGCAAACACGTACAGACAGAGACATGGGGGTGTCATTGGCTTTAACATATGAACAGGAGGTTGCCAAAGTCATCCGAGCCGGTTAGAAATCAGCCCTGGCATTGATTCACTGCTGAATTTTCTACTGAGAACATATAGAGCAACCATGGCTTCTAACATTATGATACCGTATCTTATTGTTGCTTTATTCGCCCTTACATAGAAACTGATGATTGCTTTGTCAGATGAAAAGGAGAAAAAAGCTAGCAAAGGCAATCAGAAACTGTGAGTGGAGAGTAGAAAGCAAAAACAAAACCAAAAAAAGAAAACGTGGAGAAGGCAAAAAGAACAGTGGACAGCTCTTTTATTAACTGGCTCTGTGTCCTTAGACAAGGCCTAGCACAACATCTCAGAGCCTCCAATTCCTCATTTCGAAAGTCTCTTCTGGAGCAGAGCTTGTCAATTAGGGACAATCGAAATTGGACTAAGTAGTAACTAATATTAGAAAATTACTGCTGGCCAGGCACAGTGGCTCACACCTGTAATTCCAGTACTCTAGGAGGCCAAGGCGGGAGAATTGCTTGAGCTCAGGTGTTCGAGACCAGCCTGAGCAAGAGCGAGACCCCATTGCTACTAAAAATAGACAGAAATTAGCCAGGCAACTAAAAATGGAAATAATTAATTGGATGTGGTGGTGCATGCCTGTAGTCCCAGCTACTTGGGAGGCTGAGGCAGGAGGATCGCTTGAGCCCAGGAGTTTGAGGTTGCTGTGAGCTAGGCTAAGGCCACGGCACTCACTCTGGCCCAGGCAACAGAGTGAGACTCTGTCTCAAATAAAAAGAAAAGAAAAGAAAGAAAAAAATTTTTTTAAATAAATTAAAAAAAAGAAAAGAAAAGAAAGAAAAAAAGAAAGGAAAAAAAAAGAAAGAAAGAAAAGAAAATTACTGCTAATTTTGTGAGAAGTGGTATTGTGAGTATGTTTTAAAAAACAATATGTTACAGATGTATACTGATCTATTTAGGAGTGGAATGACATAATGTCTGGGATTTGCTTTAAAACACTCCCTCCCTCCAAAAAATGTTTAACTAGGGAGAGGATTGGATGGATAAAACAAGAGTGGAAAATGTTGATGGTTGTTAAAACTAAGGCAATGTGTACAAGGGAATTCATTATATTGGCCTATAACTTTTGTATATGTTTGAAATAATTTTCACTAGTGAAATGTTAAATTACAAAAGACAAGATATTATTTCAAAGGAAAAGGAGGCAGAACATCAAAATTGCATGAAAGGCCAGGAGACAGAGTTACTTAGCAAAGAATATGTATTCTGCCCGTGTTCATTTTCAGCTATCAAATTAGCCTTATGAACAATATATGAAGACAATTATTGTATGGGGGTTTTGCATAATATTTTATTTGGAGATCACAAGTCAAAAGCACTACCACTTTCTGCATGCCATCTAGGCATAACTTCCTTTCACCAGATACCGGCACTACTTTATATCCTGGCCAGGCCCGAGCCTGGACACAGCTGTTTTCCACTTATTGCGTGATAGCATCCATTTTAGCAGCGTGATCCTATTGGAAAGAAAACTGCCAGACCCCAAAGTTGATTGAAAGTTACCACAGGGACCAAAAGATGGGGCCATTATTGACTCAGAGATAGAAATTGAGCAAAGGACAAGATCTGTCCATGACATTATTGATTACAAAACAAACTCATGATTCAATCTCCCACTCAAGTTTATTCAAAATCTTGCAAGTTGGAAAGATCAACCCTCGCAATGTAAACCTGCAGGCTTTGTGGAGAGCAAGTCTTACGTCTTTCCACAGCCACATCTGGGAATTGCCTTTGCCAGAGAGAGCTGTGTTGGTTTCTTGGCCCTGCACCCACTCTGGCTAAAGGTTAGCTGTTACCACCTGTTGCCTCTGGCCAGGCTTGCTTGAGACTGGGCCTTACTAAAGTGGGAGATTGGGGTGGTGGGGAGGAGGAGACAGGGGAAACTGGGCCAGCAAGCTGACTCAGTCACATGTTATTTTTCTTGCCATTGTGTCCTGCAGCTATTCCAATAGAACTCTTAATGGTTGGCATATGTAAGAGTGTGGGACCCTTTAGCTTAGCTGGCATCCTGGTTCTCTTGATAACTGTTGCCTCTCTTGGCTTATGGCACATCGGTGTCCCAAGTTTTATTCTGTGTGCTCCCAGCTTCCCCAGGCCTTGCTCCTTGTGGAATTCCTTATGACTTAGCACAACAGGGGAAGGATAGGGCTCTTATATATGGGAACAAATGAAGGGGAGATAAAACTTACTAACATTTATAAACCACTGACTCTACCAAGAATCCATACATACAATCCTCACAACAACCCTATGAAGGGGAAACTATAATTATCCCCATTCTACAGATGAGCAAACTGAGGCTAATGTTACACATTCCACAAGTTGTTCAGCCAGAATTTCAATCCAAGTCTATTTGATGCCTGAGCCCATGCTTTTAATCACCCTGCTGTATACTACCCTCTGAAAGAGTGCCCACTGGACTCCCACTTATTAAACTATGCTACAGTTACTCCAGGTGAAGAAGTTTCACCGGCTTGAATGCACACATCAGGAACTGTAGTTTATTCTTTCTGTACACTGCCACCTACACTTGACCCAGTTGCTTATGCAATACATGTGTTAGTTAGTTCATTAAAAGGAGTTAAAAGGAACAGATTTTTCTCTAAGACACAGTTGGGCCACTCTTCTTTTCATGAGAACTAAACATTTCTGGTGTTTACAAGCAGTGTAGAAGCTAAATATTTACTTCATTGTAAATCTCAAGTCATGAAATGAGTTAGAGTTAGAGGCTACTCCTAATTTTGGTGAAATGTTTACAAACGAGAAAAAGCAATGTTGGTGAAAGTGGAAATAGAACTATATGTGAAATTCCTCTTCTAGTGGCTTGACATTTGCATGGGAGGGGGATTTTAGAAGGAAACATTTTCTCAGGGCTGTGTAGACAGAATTCTTGGAGTGGGTACTGTTGTAGAAGCTACAACTACATGATTGCTGAGGGGAAGCAAAAAAAAGCAAGAAAAGTGGAGTTGGGTGAAAACTCATTAGGAGAGTCTTCCTCTAAGAGGTGACATGGGATGGATATCAGAGAAAACAGTAAACAGAAAATAAAGCAAAGAAATGGGAAATCAGAATGAGGGCAATGGCACATGCAAAAGCTTAGGGCTGTGTGTGATTAGTTTGGCATATTTGACTGCGCTGTGGAATAAGAAGAGATTAAACAAACACTTATTCAGCACCTACTGTATATCAGGCACTGGACTAAGCTCTGAGAGTGCAAAGGAGAACCCAAGTATGGCCCCAGGCAGCCTTTGGAGACCTCCCCATCTAGTGGGAGGGACTGAGCACACCTGAGCCCTCACGGTCCAGTGGGTGCTGTAGTAGAGGCAGGCGCCTGGGGAAGTTGGTGAAGGCTTCACGGATGAAGGAGATTTGAGCTGGGTCTCGAGGGATGGAGGGTTTCGCCAGGAGGAGCAGTGGAGGGTGGGGAAGGATGGTCCAGGCAGGTGAAAGTGCCTGGGGCCTGTTCCAGAGGGCGGGACAATCGTGGCTGGGCTGCTGGACTGGCAGCAGCAGGAGGGGAGTGGGGCAGTGGTTGGCGTCAGTTATTCAGGGCTCTGAGGGCC